>VSMD01071341.1:47031-136234 GCA_008750895.1 Mirza zaza | reverse complement strand
GACATCATTTTAACTGCTTTACATATCTTTATTCATTTAATTTTCTCAGCCCTGAGATAGATCCTATTATTATCATTATTATCCCCATTCTAAGGAACAAAAAAATCTGAAGTACAAGGGGATTAAGTGATTTGCCCGAATTCCCAAAGCTGGGAAGTGGCAGATCTGAGATTTGAATGCAAGTCATCTGGCTCCAGGGTCTGTGTCCTTAACTACCAGAGTCCTTTGGGAATGACACGAATCACCGGCCACCACGAGCCACATTGTCCCAAGCCCTTTATATGTGTGAACTCATTTAATCCTTGCAACCACCTTATGAGGCAGGAAGAGGTTGTCATTACTTACACCCATTTAGAAGAAAGGGAACCCAAGGTTCCTGGCTAAAACGGCTCTGCAACTCTCTCCCTGTGCCCAGAGCTGCCTCTTCTGGAAGCTTGGGGGACAGAAAACTGTGGAGGCCCCTCACTCTGAAACAGCATGAGGGCCAAATCACCTGGGAGGAGAGACAGGTTTATCTGTGGTGCCCTCCTACATGACAGAGAGGTGGCGGCTTCTGACTCATTTATCAAATACGCATTTCCTAAAGACTGTGCCGAACACGTGCTGGGCACACGATCCCTGCCCTCAACTAGGTGACAACCTAAGAACAAAAAGGACAATAGCTACCATTTTTAAGCTCTCACTGTGAGTCAGACGTGATGTTCAGGGCATTCCACACACAACAGCGTTGTCTCTTCCTACTGAGCTTGGCATTTGCTATGGTTTGAACTCATGTTGATATTTAATTGCCATTGTGATGGCATTAAGAGATGGGACCTTTAAGAGGTGACTAGCTCATGAGGGCTCCCTCCTCACAAATGGATTAATGCTGTTACTGTAGGAGTGGGTTGGTTATGGTGGGAGATCAGTCCCCTCTTACTCTCTTGTGAGTGTTCTTCCACCATGTTTGATGCAACAAGAAGGCCCTTACCAGATATGGCCCCTTTGAGCTTGGATTTCTCAGCCTCCAGTACTGGGAGCCAAATAAATTCTATTCTTTGTAAATTATCCAGTCTGTGGCTATTCTGTTATAGCAGCAGAAAACTAAGATAGTATCATTACCCCTATTTTGTAAATTGAAGTCAGAGTTGAGTAAAACCAAGATTTAAACCTAGGTTTGCCTGACTCCAAAGCCACTAAATCATGCTCAATCCCCACTGCAGGGCACAAAACCAAGTTCAGTGGACATTGTGGTTATTACTCCAACATCCAGTCCACCCATCCTCCATGGTGAAATAGCCTCTGATTTGGCTCCAGGGTTATTGGCCTAATCTGGATTAAGTCATCCCCTTCCATGGTGATTGGCTCACAAATCAGTCTTAAGCCAATCAGCACATGGCATGCACACGTGCACACAGATTGGTTTGGAGTGATCCAATCAGAGAGAAGCTGTGTATTCTTCTGATCCTTATGGTAAGGGTTATTCTTTCTTCCTTGTAAATGTAAGTGACAAGCATGAAGCCCTGGTTGCTGTTGGCTGCCATCTTGCAATCAGGAAGAAAGCCCAGCTGAGGAGGGAGCCAGCTCTTAGAAGAGTACAGAGGTGAGACAAGAGCTGAAAAGCAGAGACAGAGCCCTGAGCACCACTGCCTACACAATCTACCTCTCTATTTATTTATGTAAGTCAAGGTATACTCTTTAATGTTTAAGTCAATATACTTACTTGCAAATGAGAACATACTAACTAACACATAAGGCATTTGGGAGAGATTGAGATTTATAAAGTTCACAGTTATCATGCTTAACTTCTTATCCATTTGCCAAATATATACTAGAAAACTACCAAACAATTTGTAAATGAAAAAAAGTATAGATTTGGCTAATAAAATTGCTTAACGGAATTTAAATTCTCCAAAACACAATATAAATATCATTCACGAACATGGAAGAAGCCAGAAAAATATTTGTCACCCATTTGACAATTAAGAAGTATATCTCCATAAATTTGCATAAGTTAATAAGAAAAAGAAGAGCACCTTTATGGAAAAGAAATGAGCTAGGGACATTAGCAAGCAATTCTTGACCTGGAAGAGAAATAAATGGTATTATAATAAACAAAAATTTATTGCAACAATGTGACACCTTGATGCTTACTTATTAGATGGCCAAAGAATAAAAGGGATGATAACACTCAGGGTTGGAGAAGATGTATACAAATTCACATTTTCATGCCCTGCTGGGTTAGGTATAAATCTGTAACACCTCTCTGGGGGACAATTTAGCATTATGTTTCATAATTTTTAAAATATGCATATAATTTGAATCACCTGCTTCTCTTCTTGAAATTTATTCTAAGGAAATATCCAAATAATATGAAAAGTTATATATTCAAGGATGTTCATGTACTACTCTGCTAAGGATAAAAATTAGAAACAACCAAAATATTTAACATTAGATGATTGGTAAAATAAATTGTGGCAGTCCCGTATAAGAGAGTTCCATGAAGCTATTTAAAAAGACAATATAGGTATATAAAAAATGAACGACATAGTCCTTAGTTATAAAAGTAGTTTATAAAACAAATATATACAGGATGAGCATTCCTGATCCAAATATCTGAAATGCGAAATGCTCCTATATCTGAAACTTTTTGGGCACCAACATGATATCACAAATGGAAAATTCCATAACTGACCTCATGTGACAAGTCATAATGAAAACACAGTCAAAACTTTGTTTCATGCCCAAAATATTAAAAATATTGTATAAAATTACTTTCAGTCTATGGGTATAAAGTGTACATGAAACACAAATGAATTTCATGTTTAGACTTGGGTCCAACCTCCAAGATATCACTTATAAATAAGAAAATTTTCCAAAATTTGAAAAAATCTGAAATCTGAAACACTTCTGGTCCCAAGCATTTCAGATAAGGGATACTTAATCTGTATATATTGTATATATGATATAGATATATATATTTAGAACTGATAAAGATAGTGTATCATGTATTTACATTTGGAAGCACCTAAAAACCAGAAGCATTATTCTAAAAAGCATTTTTTTTTTTTACAATTTTTATGATCTACTCCTGCTATAAAAAACAAGTTAGGTGGTGCTGGTGTGCAGAGGTTGGTGCTGGTGTGGTCTGTACTTGCTAACCAAGGTGAGCAAGATCCTACAGGGAAGACAAAATGACCCTGTCAGAGGACATTCCATGATGTGAGGATCTTGTCTCACGGGAGGAAGTTCACTCACCACCACTGGAGGTGCTCCAAGTGTGCACAGCAAAAGGGAATTTGGAAGGAAAAGTGCAGTAAGAGCAAGGAGTTTCACCAATGGAGCTTTTCAAAAGAGCTGCAGTTTCTCAAAAGTTGTTACAACAAATCCTGATGATAAATGATTTTTGCCATAACTCTGTATTTAGATCAGGAAAGACTCCCTGAAAGCTAAAAATTCAATATGCATTTTTATAATTACATAATGCTTTGTAAAATATTTTGCTGATTCTGATTTTCAGCCTGAAAATTCATAAGGAAAATGCAGTGTGTTTACATCACTAAATATCTAGGTTTTATCTGGTTTTTTTTCTATTTTCAGTTAAAAGGAGACATTATTGACAAATAGAATATGATGACATTTGTAATCTAGACTTTAATAGATTCACATGATGTATTTACATTAAATACATAGCTTTTTACATTTCATTATTTCTCACCACATACTATATACCATAGCTTCCATCCTAATGTGTTTTTCCATCACTGTGCTCCTTCAGAGTTAAAAATCTAAATCCCAGAAATATTGTTAATGTAAAATAAGTCAGAATCTAGACAGAGGTACCGTGTGTGTGTGTGTGTGTGTGTGTGTGTGTGTGTGTGTGTGTGTGTCAAAATATTAGCAGTGGCTGTGGGTGGTTGGATTATGGGTAATTTAAATTATTTTTTTCTTGTGTTGACTTGCCAGCATTCTCTAATATATTTTTTTTTACACTGAGCATATGAGTAGGATAAATTCTGATCAACAAACCCAGCTCTTTAAGAAATGTTACTTTCTTAATTTTCCTGTAGGTGGGTTTAATTCCTACTTCTAGCCCTTCTTCCTCTTTGTGGCAGAAACATAATCTTCAAATCAGGGTCTCCACTCTCATTTTCCCCAGGTCACTGGGGGCTGACAAAGTGCCAAGATGTTAGAGGACCACAGTCCTCTGGTTTACCCACACTGTTCACTTGTGTACGTCCCTTGCCTGGACCTCATGGCCCCTCCAAGACTGGATCCCTGCAGTGTCTTCCACGACGCCCTGCTGGACCAGGACAAGCTCTGCGGGGCTCTCGCAGGCCCCCACACTGGTGTCCCTGTATCACCACCTCTCCTCAGCTGCCCCCCGCCATGCAACTTCTGAACAACTGGCCTCCTCCCAGGCTCTACCCAGGGGCAAGGCAAGAGTGCTCTATGTTGTGAATCCCCTCAGCCAATCAGAAGTTGTCACCTCCACCACTCCCAGCACTTGGTCTGGGTGGGATGAAGGGCAGGGCACTGAGTTCCTTCCACCCCCAGATCACCAAACCCTTTTACTTTTTCTCATTTTATCTAGTCCTGGAGAAGTGTGTATGTGTAGGGATTTAAAAAATGAAAAACAAACATACAAACAAAAACACCCTGACTCTGATCAGTCACATAGGCTTCTAAATCTTTTATTGTTTTTGTAAGTAAAACCTCAAGAATTTGACTCTTTTGTTCTCCAGTTAGGCTGTGTCCTATTATATACATATTTAGCTATTTAATTAAAATATATAAACAAGCAAATCAAAACAGAGAACAATAACTTTCTTTCTTGCTCTACTTTTATCTTGCACAATATTGTGAGACTCAAGTAAAATACAAATGTAAGCGATAATTTACTACTGCTCTTGTTACATGTTAGGTAATGTTCTTGGTGTCTCTTGGTGTTTTACCTGTATTATTTCTTCTGGTCTTCAAAACAATCCTTAAAGTAGGTGCTATCACTATTCTTACTTTATAAATGGCGAAAGTGGAGAGAGAGCGATTATGCAACCTGCCCAAGGTCACACAGCTTATTAGTACCAGAGTCAAGATTCAAACCCAGGAGTGGGACTGCATTATCTGTTCATCTCCAGATGCTGTTCAATTTAACCTGGTAATGATGTCATGTGCTAGTGAGGAGTGAAGCACCTTGCCAGAGGTCACTCAACTAGTTTAATGGATTCAAACCTGGGACTAGAACCCGGGTCTTCTGATTCCAAATCCCATCTTTTCCTTTTGCATCTCTAATTTTTGAGATTGACAAAGCTGATTTTGCAAACCGAGGCCAGTGCGAAACTACCCGTCGCTCTCACACAGGATGTCTGGGAGAGCTTTGCTCTGATTTGTGAGTCTAATCCAGAGTGGGACTGTCATTGCTTAAGATTCTTAAAAGACATGAGTGTCAAGTCCAGCTCTCAGATTCAAAAAGAAAAGTGCTCAAGAACAAGACAGGGAAGGAGAGACTCAGCAGATACAACCAATGAGAAAATCCCCAGTGGGGATTTTCGCTGAATTGGAGCTGAGAATGAGTCACCATTCTAGACGTGGGTTCTCAGATGCTCTTGGGCTATATTGACACAAGTTTCCTGGTATCCTAAACAAAGGACAGGAGGTATCCTGTTCTTATTGTGTCACCTGAGCCTTGGCTTGTTTCCGGACCCTGTACTTCAAAGAAGGCACAACCAGCGTCAGCCCCTGGGGAGGGCTGCAAGTTTGATGGGCAGGGGGTTGGAAGCCACATCAGGAGAAGAAGAGAAGGGTCTGAACTGGGACTCTTACAGATGAAAAAGCGCACAGCTCAGGGGACGTGATCGCTATTTTCGAAACTTGGAAGGACTGAATGGGAAAAAGTGAGATTTGGCCTATGGGATACAAAATCGCAAACCTAGAGCCAAGAGGTGGAAGAGAGAGTGAGAGTGAGAATGGGCATTGAGAGAGAGAACCCAAATAAGGTACTTAGATAACTAGCTTGGGAGTTAGACAACCTGGCTTTGAGTCATTGCTTAACTGTCACTTAACTCCTCTGGAAGCATCAGCGTCCTGGTCTGTAAAATAGAAAGAATAATAGCACTTACCTCCTAGAGTTCTTGAGAGAATTAAATGAGATAACCCATGCAATGTGCTTAGCACTTGGCATATAGAAGTGCTCTGTAAATGGTCTCACGATATTTTTTTTCTTTTATTTCATCATATTTCATATTATGAAAGTACAAATATTGTTAGGGTTACAAATATTGCCCCTGCCCCCTCCCTCCCCCCATATGTCCAAGTCTCATGATATTTATTATCATCGTAGTGTTACTGTTACTTTCATTGCCAGAGCTGGTTAGCAATGGGATCTGTGCAGATGGTAGCAAGCGCCCCTACCCCGGATGTATATAAGCAGGGGTTCAAAGACTTACCGCTGGTGAAGATGTTGTGAAGTAGATTCAAGCCTCGGGGTGCAGGGAGGGCTCAAGAATCACCAGGGGCCCTGAATTCTGCCTCTTTCTGCCACGAGCCAGAAGTGCCCTTCAGAGGAACACCCCCGACCCCTATTTCTGGGATCTGGGAAGTAACCTTATGTGCCTGACCCCCCTGTTTCTGATAGGAGTCCCCAGGCCCATCACCAGAAGCAGTCTGGCCCTGGTCCAGCACAGATGAGCAGAGACGGCTCATTCCTTGGCAGTGACCACCAAAGGTGACAAGGACAAAGCGCTCAGCGAGGGCTGTGGCTCTTCACACAAAGTGTGACAATGAGCCAATAAGCACCTCTGGAGTGCAAGGACACAGATGCAGACAGCAAGTGTCAGCAGAGTGATGTGGCTGCTGAAGGCCCTGCTGGCATGGGATTCCCACGTCCCCTGTGTACCTATGGAAAGCTCCAGCTTAGCACAAATCTAATGTTGGAGAAGCTCCTTGCAGCATCCTGGCGAGGAAGGATTAACAAGGAGAGGGGTTGGGGTGGGCAGGGACCCGTGCACCCTGAGTGGAGGGGACTGGGAGGACCGTGTGCCCAGCCAGTGCTCATCCATGCAGGTCTGAGTCCTAGAGACACGGGCAGCAGAAAGAAGCTATAATATGGTTTGCAGAGAGGATCTCAGGGAGATCCTGCTGCCTCAGGGCAGCCGTCTCCAGGCTTGTCACATACCGAATGCAGCTGGCTGCACATGGCTATGTGCCAGGGGACTGTGGAGGAAGAAATATCCTCCCCACTTTATCAGGGCAGCTTCTCCATGGTGTGAGGTTGGCCCAGGGCCACCAATAAAAGCTTGTGCCTACAATGTTGAGCAAAATGCAGTAATAATGCTTTACTGATTAATACATTAATGAGTTAATTAATTAAATGATATTTTACTGATTACCTAGTGTGATAGTTAATTTTATGTGTCAACTTGACTGGGCTGCAAGGTGCCCAGATATTTGGCCAAACATCATTCTGGGTGTGTGTGTGAGGGTGTTTCTAGATGAGATTAACATTTGGATTGATAGACTGAGCAAGCAGGTATTCCTCCCTAACATGGGAGGGCCTCATCCAATTACTTGAAAATGTGAACAGAGCAAACTTTGACAAAGAGAGGAAACTTTGCCCACCTGACTGCTTGGGCTAGGATATTGGTCTTCTTCTGCCCTCGGACTGGAATTCACACCATCAGCTCTCCTGAATCCCAGGTCCTTGGACTCAGACTGGAACCGTATATCCCACTGGTACTCCTGGGTCTCCGGCTTGCAAACTCGGGCCTTGGGACTTCTAAGCATCCGTAATTGTGTGAGCTAATTCCATGGAATAAATCTCTTTATATATACATATATAGACGTGTGTGTGTGTGTGTGCAAACTCCTATTAATTCTATTTCTCAGGAGAACCCAAATACACCTACCATGTGCCAATGCTCTGTTCTGTGCTCAAACCGCTTTAATCAGCAGCCCCGATAGCAGTGGACATGAGAGATGGAATAAATAGGGCGACACCACATCAAAGTGACAGAGTTGTTCTTGAGCACATGTAAGGTTTCCAGAAATAATCTGAGGAATGGTGGATGATCAGAGGCTAGGGATTCTAAAATAAGAGGCAAAGTCCAGAGCCAGTAAAGGACAAATTAATTACCCTCAATGAGATTGCATTTAAAACCCCAGGGTGATATAAGTTGGGGAAGTGTGTGTGTGTGTGTGTGTGTGTGTGTGTGTGTGTGTGTGTGGCTAGGAACTGAACCCAGACAATCAGGTGCCAAGCCTATGCACAAACCACAACACTATACACCAGCTCTAAAAAAAGTGAAGGCCACGGGCTTGGATTTTCAGTGAAGGGTGAGAAAACGTGCTGTCATATAATGTTTGTATATGCATGTCTTTCATATGTGTGTATTCTGTAGACACTTCCAAGGGACCTATTGTGGGTCAGGAACCGTATTAGACATGAAGAATTCAGGCGTAAACAAGCCATAGACGTTTTTACAGAACCCTGGAAATCAGTCAGCTTTTTAAATCATAAGAAAGTATGAAGGCAGAGGACTGAGGGGTTCAGTAACGACCTCCAGCCATTCGTATGCAACTGATTATTTCCTGAAGTCAGATTTTTGGAGTGATCATTAATCCTACCCTTTTCTGTCTTTCCATAAATTTGGGATCAATCAAGAAATAAGACAGAGGGCACAGATGGAATTAAAAATATCAAAACATCCTTGAAGGTGATTTGAGGAACATGGCTTTAGACCTACGGCCACAGTGGGCTTCCAAGCACTTCACTCCAGGTTCCAATTTCTCCATCTTGTAAATGGGCTGACCGTGACATGCCTGTTTCCTGGGCAGGGCTTGCCCTGGAAAACTTACCATCTGGTACTCGGTCCTGAACGCATCCCTGAAGGTGGATCCAAAAACATACTGAAAAGGCCGAGCTGAGGATGCTCAGTCCTTTCTCTGAAACTTGCCCATCAGATAAATCTTCCTCCTCTGACTCATTAGTGAAGGTGCATGAATGTCTGATGTTACTTCTGCTGACATCCCTGCACTTAAGAACACAGGACAAAGGAAGGGAGGTTCCTCCCTACACCTGGTATGTATGTCCAGGTTTTAGGCTGCTCAAAGGAGGGAAGTAGAGGACATTGGTACTTTGAGACTGGAGTCTGCCAACCTCCTCAATTGCCAACTAATTAGTAAACTCTTCTTTCCTTCCCCTCAAACCATTTGTCCTCCTTCTTCTGCTGTGGCCTCAGGGACAAGTGCTGAACTTTCAGTAACAGAATTTGGTGTCCTTGGGTAGGCCCCATTGGTGCCCAGGTGGAATGGCACCCCACGACTGCTGGAAGAGGTAGGGAGCAGCCCTGGGTCAAAGCATGAATGGGTCTTCGTGAGTAGGAGCAACTTCTTTTTGAGGTGAGAGCTCAAGTGACGGTCCCAGCAGGTGTTAGAGCCTATGTTAAGTCTGAGGAACTCCTGTCTCTACCTCCCTGAATTAGACGTGGCTCCTCACAGCCTGAACTGAGTTGAGGGAAAGGAAACAGATTTGGGAATTGTTGCAACAGCCACCGCCATTTGTAAGTAAAATTCCCCAGGACACTGAGTCCCTGTTTCCACCCATATGGGAGGGTTCAGACCTTCCTGTTGGATTTGTTTTAAGGCACTGATTTGGGGTTGGAGTTTAAGAGGTTGAGTGGAACTAGGGAACCTAGTTTGGATTGAGCTCATTTGCGATTCCCAAGGAACCAGGTGGGGTTGGGAGATGTGGGTTCTTTTGTCTGAGAGAATTTGGTTGTTGGTTTGTCCCCTTCTGGGTTAGGAGGTGCTGAGTCTTCATTGAGAATTCAGTTCTCATTTTGTGGTTCCCATTTGGTCAGCCATGGCATTTTGTGTGGGGGAGTCCCTGTATTGTCTGCGTCTGTTTGTAAAGTTTTGTTGCAACATTTGAAAGCTCCATCTCAAAGTCCCTTGGGAAAAACCTTGGCTAAATGGTTAACTTACAGCTACGAACCTATGTGTAAAGAGAATAGTATTACTGTCACCCAATGTACCTGCAGGAGTATGGGGAGAAGCGGCTGTTAAATGAAAATTCCCGTTTGATTGACAGGTCTTGGCAGTTTAGATTGTTTTTGTTGGGAATTCCCTATATTGTTTGTGTTTGATTGTAAGTTTTTTTTGGTGAGCTTTTGTACCTATGTCTGAAGATTACTGTGATACCACTTGTCTGGAGAGTGAGGAAAGGTGGATGGTCCGTGGTTTATTCTGAACTGTTGGTTCTTTTAAAATTCAGAATTCAAATTGTCGACCTGTCACTGTAGAGTCAAAATGTTGAGTCTCAAGCTCTCTGCTTGAGATACACTCATTGTTGGTGGTATATAAAATGATCTGTGTTTCTATGATTTTTGATAAATAAGGTCCTGCGATCCCCACTAGAAGCCCCACAGCTGCCCCAGGGGAGGCGCTGGACTGGGCCACAGCCCTGGGGCAGACCTGGCAGGAGGGAGGACCGGCTCAGGTGGCCTGCCACCAACAGGCACACAGCAGTGGGAAGTAACACCTGCCGCTGCCCCATGGGAGGGGCCAGGGAGGGCGCCACCTGCACTAACTCTTCAATCCCACACCCAGTAAAGTATGACTCCGGTTGCGAATGGTCTCTCCCCGCAGCAAACTCAATTTGGGCCAGAGGGAACCCATAGCCGGGATGGGCAATTTGTGGCAATATCAGATAAGGGCTTGGATGTGCAAGAACAACCAGCAGGGTCCTTTGAGACAGTCAAAAGGAATGGGCAAAAAAGCCGCCCCACGCTGACATTTCATAAAGAAGGACCTTGAAAGGAACACTACCCAAAAGTCGCAAAAGCCTCCAGCCAACAAGAAGCCCCCAGAAGAGAAAACAGTTTTTTAAAGTCCAAGATTCAGACAGTGAAGGAGGGGGTCAGAGCCGCCTGCCTCCAAATATCCCCACAGGAGCCCTGGGAAAAATTGACAGTGGGGAGTCAATAGGTGCCAACCTGCATGGACAGAAGCATATGGTGGGGGGCCCCTTCCCCAGGCAGCCCCAACCCTGGCACCAGCCACGCCCTGCCAGACGGGGAGCAGTTGCGGAGGGGCCAGGCAGCAGTGGGGTGCATAGGCAAGTGGCTGGGGAACTTGAATATACTCAGTTACAGTTAAATGGCAGGATCCTGGGACCGTGTGGCCTCATGGGTTTAAAAGGGCTCTCTTGTTGTTTCATAGAAGCTCAGCAGGGGACTTGCAAAACCTGCAATCAGACAGATTTGGAAACTTGTATTAGCTTATCTGGGGTTCCTAGGAATGGCCTCTGGATCCCAGACTTCGGACTGATGGTAAAGCCCTTGTATGGAGAGAAACAAGGAATGAGCCTTAGAGTCCTAGTATAGATGCTGAGAGGCTTCCCACAGCCAGTGGTATGTCAAAGCCACTGAACAATTTTGTGAGAGGATGGCCGCTTCGCCTCCGGGCAGGAACAGCTACTTGTGAGTCGTGTCTATTCTCAATCCTGCCACCCTGTTCCCAGCCGAAGAGAATGAGCCTTTACAGCATGACCGTTTAGAGGTTCTGGAGGCTGTGTATTCTAGCAGGATGCATCTGTCAGATGAGCCGATGCCAGAGCAAGATTGGGATCTTTTTCACTGACAGGAGCAGCTTTATGGACAACAGGGGGCTGGATGTGCAGTGATCCTGGCAGTGGCACTGCCACCTGGGACTTCAGCCCAGGAAGCTGACTTGCAGCTATCAAGAGGAAAAAGGTAAACGTTTATACGGACTCTAAATATGCTTTTATGACTGTGCATGCTCATAGCGCCATTGGAAAGAACAGAGGTCTTCTGACGGCAGGAAATAAGAATATTAATTGTGTCACTGAAATAATGGCTTTGACACAGGCCATGGCTGAGCCCAAGCAGGTGGCCCGCATGGCAAAAAGAAGTCAGGCCACTGGCAGAGCTGCTAAGGAGGCTGCTGGAGGTGATCTGTTCCTCGGGGCCTTGATACTCTGGCTAGATGTAGACCCCCTTAAAAACTAAAGACTGGGGCTCCGATGTTTGGGATGGCACAGCTAAATGGAGACAGAATTCTCATAGACTCGTCTCCTACCCAAAGGCCTCCTATGAGGCACCTGCATGAACACACAGATTGGGAGTGTGATGCCTCGATGGATTTGGTGGTACCTCATGTGAGAGGACCCCAGTGACAACTAACTATTTATGAGCTTGGGGTGGTACAAGGACAGAAAGGTGATCCGCTACACAGGGATCCCAACGTGGGGGGGGGGTCCACCCTTTCAGTGATTGGCAGTTTCACTCAGATCCCTAGACATGTATTGGTAGATATCTTTTCAGGCTTGGTAGAGGCTTTTCATACCCAGAGGAAAGGAAAAAGCATCTAAGGTTACTGGAATCCTTCTGGAAGAACTCATTCCAAGATGGACTCATACCAGGAGCTGACAGGGCCTTCGCTGAGTTCCTGCATGCGTACGGGAACTGGCCTCCAAGGATGACAGGATGATGGACATCAACAGTCCAGGGAAAGAGGCCATGCAAATGGAGAACAACATGCTGTGGACAGACAGCTACAGACATGGCTCAGAGCTCCTCCTCCTACAGCGAAGATGTCAACAGACACCCCGTTGCCAACAGCACCCAGAAGCACACTCCATGGAGCCCTGGACATTTTGCAAGAGTGATAATAGACCGTCCTTTGTAGCAGAGGCAACCCAGCAAGTAAACAAAGCCCCACACCTAGAGTAGAAATCACACGCATCCCGGAATTGATACAGGAAACCCACCTGAAGTGGGATAAGATATTGCCACTTCCCCTCCTCTGGATAAGGTCAGCCCGTTAGAAGCAGGCTGAAGTTAAGCCCCTAAGAAGTAGTTTATGAGAGACCCTTCCTAGCACCCTGAGGTAAGTATGATAATATAACCATGAGTTAAAAAGAATAGAGTAAAACAATAAGTCAAATGAGTGGGTCAGGTGCTACCATTACACATGAGCCTGCCTTTTTCAAGTTCTTGCCCAAGTTGGAAGCAGAGAAGTGGAAGAGGCCCAGCAAAGTGCCTCTGATAACTCACACCTCATTAAAATTGTCAGAAGTAAAACCGTGGGTCCATCATACCAAAGTAAAGAGGCGTAGCCCCCAGTGGAGGGGCCAGCCTTAGGCAATCTAAAGTATCTGAGAAAAAGGAAAAAAAATGAAAATGTTGATATTTTTTGGTTCTGTCTATAGTATAGAGGGACAACTCCTCATTGAGGATTTCTTGGGACTATGGCCTATTCTGTCAATCTGTCTTGCTGCTGGGTGTGTTATCCTAAACTTGGTTTGGTGCAAGTAGTTCTGTACGTGATTTCTGAATGTGCAGAAGCCGACAGGGTACAACTACTAGCTCTGTGCTCAGAGGTCCCCGTGCTTCTTGTCTACCCCAGCCCTGTATTGGACATTGTGTGCAAGGTGACCGTCCATTTCACCTTGTCAATCGTCACAGTTGTGGTTATTGTATATGCCCTTTTTCACCTGTAACCTGTTCCTTCTGTCTAAAACATTGCCCCAGTTCAGTAGGAAGTAGCTGGATGACTATGTCACCCTCCTCCCATAGCAATGGAAGGGTAAAATTGACAGTTGGGCATATGTAATAGAGAAAATGAAAAAGGATAAAAATGGTTTTTGTCTGTTCAAAACCCCCTCACCCTTTTTGAGAACTAAAACCTATATCCCTGCCTCAGGCCAGCGGTCAGGAGGGGCAGGAAAGTGTCCTTTGTTCTTTGTGCCATAGGAGAGGGCTCAAGGGAATTGTCTGGGTGGAGGTCATGAGATTGTCTTAGCCAAAGATGGGATGAATCAGAACCTTTCGAAGCTCTGTACTTCTGCTCAGAAGCAGGACGTTGGTACTTTGAGACGGGAGTCTGTTAACCTCATTTGCTGGCAAATTAATAAACTCCTCTTTCCTTCTTCTCATAAAAAAAAAAAGAGAGAAAAATAAACTCGGGACACATAAGTTCCTCATTCCCATGGAGACCACGGTGAAAAGAGCACTGGACCTGGTGTCCAGTTGTCTGATTTTTAAATCCTGGCTTTGCCACTTACTAACCAGGCAACCTGCCTCTCCAGGACTCAGGTCTGTCCTGTGAGAAGCACAGACACCAGTGCTCAGTCTACTGCGGAGGGTGACTGGGAGCTGTGTATGGACAGAGGGAAGGGATTGTGCTTGTTGTTATTTTTAATGTCACCAGGCCTTGGTCCCTGAGGGGGAAGTGCCCCGTGTGAGCACGCCTTGCAGTGTGACCTGGACATCACCCTGAGGCTCAGGCATCGCTGAGCTACCGTCGTGAGCCCATCCAAGACCAAACCAGAGGACTGGACATTGCAGATTCTCCGTCTTTCCAACAACCTGCAAGTCCTTGGGTAGCCCAGGGAAGGCTTTGTATCACACGAACACACTTTTTATCTCTGTCTTCTGGTCGACTACACCACAGTACACGACACACGCGCGCGCACACACACACCCACACACACACACACACAATACATACATACCCACACCCACACCAGAGAATCCGTCTCCACTCTAATGGCTTAGTTGTTTTTCAAGTACAGAGAGAATTTATAAACAACTCCTCAGAAGTTAAAGGAAGGAGAAAAAAAATCTTGTATCCTGCTCAGAATGGATTAAAAAAATATCTCTCTAAAAGTCAAGCTTTCTCTTCCCCTGAGATATGATTATGATTTCTCTCTTCTTTTCTCTCAACAGTTTCACGTGCATTAAATACCCAATGCAGGCTAGGGCTGCTTGCTGCTGTCTGCTTCCCCTTCCAGGCACAGGGCTGATTGCATTTCCTGGCTCCATGGCTGGGTGCAGCCAGATGGCCGGTTCTGGTCAATGGGTGGTCAGCAGAGGTGACACATAGTGCCTCTGGGACAGAGCCTTTAACTGTTAAGCTGCCATTGTGAGTCCTCGGGAGCACTTGCTCTCCTGCTGTGTGGTGACTGCTGCCCCACCAAGGAGACCGGGTCCCTTAGGAGGAGGCCTGGAGCACAGTCTCCTGCCGACCCGTGAGCAACATGTATTCGAACAATAAAGTGACCTTTACTGTCACAAGGCATTAGAATTTGAGAGCTGTGTTACCGCAGCTTAACCTAGCCTATTTTGTCTGATTTACCCATAATACATGAAAAAATGTATCTCCAAACCAATTGTCCTGACGTTGTTCGTAGGTCCCCGAGAATCCCAGCTGGTCATAGATGACACCGATTCGTAGCAGACTGAAAATAACCAGTTCTGCGGGGTCTGGTTTCATGGCCTGGTTTAAAGAGAAGACCATGCTTCCCAGAGAACGGGTTTAGCCTTTGCATTAAACATCAGGCTGCTTCCTCTACCGCATGGCAGGTTTTCATCTCCTCTGAATAATTTTTTAGCAACTTGAGAAACTGCAATCCAAACATATAGTATTTTTGGCTGGAAATTAAAACACGTCACTTTTAAAACATAAGCAGCATGCCCTGAATGTTTATGGTAAAAAGCTCACTCCTGGCCAGACTGCAAAGCTCACATTACCGAGAGGCAAACCCTGGAGCCTGCTAGCAGTTTGCATCCCAGTTCGTCCTTCCTACACAGTGCAATGGCTGTGAATCATTTCTCCTCTGGCACGTGAACTCCCGGGCTTTATGACTCCTTCCATATCGAAGAGTGACTGGCTAGAATTTCCCCTCGCTGTAAGGGGACAGCTATAGAAACGGGAAGACAGTTTTCTGTCCACTAGACTGCCCTTGTGATAAAGCAAAGATATCAGTTCAAATGAAATTTCCAATAGCACTGCACCGAAGGCTGTGGCTACGAAGCTGCCTGGTAAGAGAAGCCGCCTTATTGCTTCGTTTACACATTTATTTATTTCACTTATTCACACGTTTATTTGTTAATGCCTACAGTGAGCAAGTTTCTGGGAAAGATGTTTTGAAGGACCCAAAGACAGAGATAATCCCTGACTCTTCAAAGCCAGCGGCTTAACATTGGAGTCATTTGGCAACACAGGTCATAAGAGAGACACACGGAAATTATGGGAATTTTAATTTAATATTAATTAATATTATGGGAATTTAGAGGAGGGAGGTGCAGCAGGGATCCATGAAATAAAAAGGAAAGAAATGAACATCTTTGACCACTTATTGCCTGTAATATTTTATTCCATTTCTACTATGCCTTCATGAGGTGGTAATTCACGTGCTAGGGGAGACAAAGGAACCTCAGATATTAAGGTCAAAAACTATAAATTGGAAGAGTTACGTTTCATACGCAGGCTCATCTGATTCCAAAACCAGGGTCAAGTAACTTCCCTTCTGTGAGCCACAATCTAGCCATCTATAGGATGGAGATAGAATAATAGTACTAATCTCATGGAGTTGTTTCAAGCATTAAATGAGATAACCTATGAAAATGACGTTCTTTGTTCTGGCGCATGGTAGGTGCCCAATAACTATTAGTCAGGATATCATTAGTAAGCACCTACTGTATTGCAAACCCTTGCTCAGTACTTCACAAACGTTATTCTTATCTTCCTTAAGGAAAGCGAGGCTCAGATAAATGAAGCAACTTGCCCAAGGTCACCTAACTGGTAAGTAAGAGTGCTGGGATTAGGACTGGGGTCTGTCTGACTTGAACAACAGTGCTCATTCCACCGTGCCAAGGTGTCTTCCAAGGCTAATTCAGAAGATTAAAAGCCTCACAGGGAGGGAGGGAGTGGTGTTCATCACTGCATTACATGTTGTGCAGCGCTCAAGGGTGTAGGTTTGTGTCGCCCAGGAAGCTCCACGTTTTACCAGCCCTGTGACCTTAGGCAAGCTCTTTAACCTCTCTGAGCACCTCATAAAGCCGATGTGAGAATTAAACAAGATAATGCGTATGAAGTGTTTAGCAAGATGCCTGGCACATAGATCTCAGGGAAGGTGAATGAATGTTGATGATGGCAGTGGTTATGATGATGATGGTTGTGATAATGATGACAGTGGCTCTGGCACCATTGACCCAGCCCATATGACACTCCTATGGATGCTGCCACTAAAGAGGGGGAAAGGGACTTGCTCCAAGATTATTGCCTTGGCCAGCATGCACACACCTCTGGTTAAACAAAGAATGTTCAGGATGCAACAAGTTAAGGAACTGTGGAGAATGATGATCCCTACGAGAATTAGTGCACTAAGAAAATGTATTTTCAAGACTCTTCTTCTTTATGTGACTTTTTAAAATGTTGGTTGGCGACAAAGCCAGAATTCTCTTATCGAAATGAAATCTGTAGAATACAATTTTCAGCTCAAACAATGTGGTTTATACAAAGTGCCACCCTTGCAAGTCAGATGAGGAAATATAAAACTGTTCTAGAATGGATATATTGTTTGCACACAAAAAGCCGTGTGAATCCATGTTTCATGCCAAGCCTCATTTGGCATCTTCAGTAAAAGGGGAAAACTCTCTCTTCTCCAGAGGAAACCCCAAAGGAGACCTCAGCACCATATTCACTGTCTTCTTTGCTCCTCACAAACTGTCAGAAGGCCACACAAAATGGCAAAAGTCCTACTTCTTTGTTCGTTGGGACTCCAACTCCCTGGGAGACAAGAACCTGACATTTATCACCACTGGTCCTTGTCATTAGGCTGAGATGGTTCTGGATTGCGTCCCTCAGTGGTGAAATCATGCTACAGATGTGTACTGAGAGCTTCTAAATGCTCAGCACTGCTCTGGGCACCGTGAGGGGTACAAAGGTGGTTAAGGGTTGACCTTGACCTCAATGCCCTTACTATCTAACACTGTGGGGGAAAAGGCAAGTCCATGAAGGCAAGACACATTTTTATTGTCACAGAGTAGTTATCCATGCAACCAACAATCTTCCCGACTCCTCTGCTCCATGCCTGCTATGTGCCAGGCACGGTGCTAAGCTCAGAGGAGGAAAAAGGAAGATCAGAGTTCAAGTGCTTAAGGAACTCAGCTGAATGAGAAAGAGTGTCCAATTAGGAACTAGAGAAGAGTTTTGGAAGGGTCTCAAAGGAGTGGTGAAATTCAACCCATGGACATGTGGGACCACCCAACAACCAGTACCCCAAGTCACAAGTCAAGGTCAGGTCAGTGGGTCCTGATCCGTGACTGCTCAGTGGATGTGCTGCCTCTCATTGAGCTTGTAGCCCCCGCAGACCACGCTGGACATTCGGGGGCTCTCGGCATTCAGCCCTCCCTTCCCTTTTGCTCTTTGGTTTTCTGTGAGATTCCCCTGTGCATGAAGATCTGGCTGGAGAAAGGACAAAAATCCCTCCAAGAAGTAAGAGTGGGCTTCATCATCCCTCTCCTCAGCCTGGCTCAGCTCCTCTGGAAGGAGCCTCTCCAAGGAGGTGGCCTTTGAAGGATTTCAACCAAGTTAAGAACAGGAGGGAGTTTTCCAGGGTGAAGAAACACCAAGTCAAATGGCCTGAGGCATGAATGAGTTTGGTGAGCCCAAGGAACCCAGAGTAAAGGATAAACAGTACAGGCGAGAGCAGAGAGGTGGGCTGGGGCCAGACCCCATAGGGCCTTGGAAGCCACTGCAGGAGATCTGCCACTGCAGATCTAGGCAAGGGAGTGGGGTGCTGCTGTGTGGGGAATGGACTGTGGATAGGCAAGAGAGAAAGCAGGGACACCAGTTAGGGGGCTACTGCCATACCCAGGGGTGAGATAATGACAGCGAGGACCAGAGTAGTATTAACACCAGCGACACTGGAAAGAAGGAGATACATTTGGGATACAGTTAGCAGGTTTGCAACCATTGGACATGCTCACTGATGTGAGAGGTGAGGAAAGAAGAATCCAGAATGACTCCTGGGTCTGTAGGTTGCACAGGCAGACGGTGCTACTTACTGAGTAAGAGTGGCTAGTAGAGGATGCTCTTACTGGGGGCATCATGGGAAAGGCTGTGTTTTGGTAGAGAAAGCAGCAGTGGTTTGTTTTGAGCACTTAAGGTTTGAGATGTCTACGAGGCACCCGATTCCGGAGTTGGGTATAAAGGAAAGGGCTAGAGATACAAATGCTAATGTCTTTAGCATGAAGATGATATTTAAAACGAAGGAATGGATTGAGGTCACCCAGGGAGGGCAATAGACAGAGAGGAAGAGGTCCAAGGACCGAGCCCTGGGGTGTTCCGACAACCCTCTGGAACGAGAAAATTCCCGACGTGACTTCTCCCTTCACACTTGCATGATCTACCGCAGGATAAACTGCAGAGGGAAAAGCCGAACCTGTTAAGACCATTTTTAACCTAATTTGAATACTGTATGTACATAATTAAAAACATTTGGCCCCAAAGATTAATAACTCCTTTTACATCTTCCTTTGACAGTTGCTGTGATTTGCCGGGTGGGGCGGGCGGGGTGGGTGCTTTCTGAGTTGATTAACACCTTCACGTTGCTTTGAGAAAAGTGTGGGGCGGCGACAGAAAATGCCACATTGCAGATGCCTGACTTTGGGATGGGACTCTGACTTCACGCCTCCTGATAGAGGCAGAGACTCACTTCTGACGGAGGGAAAGTATTACAAAAATATATATGTAACACATATTCTATTCCTGATTTAGGTCTATAATCTTATGAGCCAGACTGTAATGAATAAAGTTATAATTAGCTGTAGATGAAGAACACGCAGCCGTGTTTTCTAGGGTGCACTTTAGGGCTCCGGTCCAATCTGCACATTTACAAGCTGTGCTATTTGCATTGACTTCTACAGACTCCACTCAGAGACAGAAGAGTCTGCATTATTGATTACAGCCTGCGCATCTTGCTTATCTCTCTACTACACCCTGCGGGGGGTAGAAATGCAGGAGGAGGGAACAGCCAGGAAATCCGGAAAACACTACCCCATCCTCACAGAATAGTTCCCCAAATAGCAGCAACAATGTTTAATCTATGCCAGAAAACCTCTGGCATTTCCCCCCAACTAGATCTACAGGCTTGGACTAGATGGATGTAAATTGACACCAAATAGCTGAGATGTGCTGTGTGACCTTAGGCAAGTCACTTCCCCTCTCTGGGCCCTGGTTTTTCATCTGTGAAATGAGAAGCAGGACTTGAGTATCTCTAAGGGCTTTTCCAGCTTCAACATCCAGGGATCTATGATCCTATCAAGAGCCAACCAAAGAAGATAGTCACTAAGGGAGCTCCTGCAGGACCAGGGCTTACCCCAGGCTGCCAAGCAGCCCAATCCCCATACCCCTCCTCCATGTGTTTGATGTGGTATGAAGTTGTATAATAGTAAATGTTCAACAACTGGCTATCCAGTGAAAAAGCTCTGATGCATGGTGTTTGCCAATTTCTGTGGTGTAAATACCCCCAGTATGGTGAATTTCAACCTACTAACAGGATGCCACTGAATACAGAGTTGGGGAAAGATGCACATAATTGGTTCTCACAAGCTGGCCCTCCTCCCAGCTGCAGGGCACCACTCATGGTATGCATGGGGAATAACTGGCAAATTAGTTCCTCTCTCTTCTCCATGTCCCCTGGTCAAAAGGTTTTAAGCAGGAGCCAACACCCCCCTTGCCGCAGGTAGCAAAGAGACTGACTTTAATCCTCTGGATAGTTCCCCTGCCATGTGGCTCTGGAGGGAGCTGTGGCCTCAAGGTTAAGGGCACAGGCTCACGAGCTGGACATGCAGGGTCCAAATTCTGGCCCTGACACTTACCAGCTGTGCGGACTTAGTCAAGTGACTTTCACCTCTCTGTAAAAGATGTCAAGTGGGAACAGCAATCATACATAGTTCCTAGGTGTGTTAGTCAGCTCAGGCTGCCATAACCATTATATAAGGGGTGGCTTAGATGACAGAAATTTATTTCCTCACCATTTGGAAGCTGAAAGTCCGAGATCAGGATGCCAGCATGGTCGGGTTCCAGATGAGAGCTTTCAGACTGCCACCTTCTTGCTGTGTCCTCACCCATCAGAGAGCACTGGTGACATTTCCTCTTCTTATAAGGATACCAGTTCCATCAAATCAGAGCTACACTCCTATGACCTTGTTTAACCTTAACCACCTTCTTACAGGCCTATCTACAGCACAGTCACATGGGCAGTGAGGGTTTCAACATATGAATTTTGGGGGGCACAATTCAGTCCATAGCAAAAGCGGCTGTTATAAGGATTAATTAATACACGTAACAAGCCTGCTACCTGGTAAGCATTCAATAGATGTTAGCTGTTGTAAAAGATGATAGTCAATTTGAGTTTGACCCACAGAATCAAGGATAAGACCAAAAGAAGAGAAAAAAGGACAAAAAAAAACCCACTTTAGCACAGATTTTGTAACTCTATAATTCAATTTTCTTGCAAGAGCCACAGACCCACCCGGAACCAACAAATGTCAAATCTCATGGCCAGTTCAATCCAACTGTTGTTCTAGAAGCTCTGCACTTGGATTTTGGATCTGAAGAGCAACATTTGGTGTCCCGTCAGTTTCATCCCTTGTGAACCCATGGCTGGTAACTGGACCAGGAGAGAAGCTGGAGCATTCCCTGCTTCTCTTACCTTCAATTCCAAGATGTCATGTTCCCCATACTGAGAGGCAGACTCCTGGTACCGACCAATCCTTCCGGTTGCCAGGTGAGCCCATTCCCAGGCACCATCTGAGTCTGCAACTCGTGGTGGCTACATCCCAACTCAGCCCCACTGACCCTCCGTTATTCTACTTGAGCTCTGGTAACAAATAGAGTGAGGAAAAGAAAAGGTTGGATGAGAGGAAAAGAGAGAAAGGAGGGGAGGGAGTGCCCATTTCTTGAGCACCTTCTCGTTGTCAGGCTGCGCACCATGACACCCTCCTTTTCCTGTCTTCAGTGACGGCTACGGCCACCCACATGCTTTGAGTCCATCCCAACTCTGATCAATTCCACCTGACAACCCTCAGTAATGTCTCTACAGATGAAGATTCTGACGCTCTGGGATTGTCACCAATCCAATGGCACACAGCTGGTACAGGTGGAGGAGCTGGAATTCAAACCCAGTTCTACGCAACTTCAAAACCCCCGAGGCAGGTTTCTGCTGTGCCCACTGTGCACTATTACAATTAAAACCAAGACAGCCAGGCATCCTGACTTGGCCAAAATAGTCCTGACTTTTGACAACTGAGTCTAGTGCTCAGGTGACCCTGAAAAGTTTTGTTCCAGGCACCCCCCACCATCCAGTACCCACAATTATTCCATGGTTTGGAACCAAAGCCTGCTGACCCCAGAGCCGCCAGCTATCCTGGCAGCAGGTGTCCCTGAGGGCGTCAGTGCAAATCACAACCAATGATCTTACAGCCACAGCCACCACGGAAGGGGGGTGAGGAAAAGGAGGGTGTCCGGGTGCTCAGCCACGCTGGCCTCTCTCAGGCTCCCCTTCCCTGTCCTCTGATCAACAGAGTAAGAAATACGACCCTTTGATGTATAAATGTCATCCCCTGCAACCGTTGGGATAGCAGCTGACTCATCCAAAGAGAGAAAACCCGTTGGCCGCCTGAGGACTGGAGTTTTCTCTCCCAGCTTTTAGAATGGTTGGTGGTGACTTTGCCTCCCCGTAGTCAGGGTTTTACATTGATTTGGCGAATTCTCTCACTGCATCCACGGTGCCAGGGTCTCCTAAAGGACGGGCTGGCTCCTCGGAGGGAAGCCAGGTGTGCGGCCGGGGCTCAGCGAGAGTCAGAAGGGGCCTCTCTGGCTTCCAGCCTTCCCTCTTCCCCTGGCGAGTCAGCCACACCACCCTTCTCGAGCTGCCTTTCCTCGCTGGGCCTCCGGTCCCTGTGGAACGAGGAAGGTGCTCTTCCAACTCTGAAATGTCTCCCCCAACACCTCAACATTTGCTGAGGAACTTGGCGACGTGATACGGATATAGGTGTCCTCAAGAGTTGTGCATGAATCAGATCCTCCGTAGGAAACCACACTTGCGTGAAGCAGAGAGCCGCGGTCTGGTGTGAATAACCAGCCTCTAATTCATCACCAGCTCGTAGCTGTTTATAGACACCTTGGAGGGAGGGAGAGAAGGCGGAAGAGAGAGGAGAAAAGGATGGAAGGGGTTAGGAGCGGGCACTTGGGAGGCAGCCGTGTAAGTTTGGAGCTGGCGTCTCTGCTCTTCCACTTGCTGGCAGTATGACCTTGGAGAAGTCATTGACCTGTCTCAGGATGCATTTTCTCATCTGTAAAATGGGGATACAAATCCCTACCAAGTGAAATAACCTATTTGAAGGGCTTAACAGTCCTGGGCACTTAATAGGCACTCAATATAGTATAAAGTATTAAGCAAAGAAGGAGAGAGGAAAGAAGAAAGAATTGAAAGAAGGTTTCAGGGAGGAGGGGAGGGAAATCCTGATTGAACCTCGCTAAGCATGGGCCAGGCATGTTCACCTACACGTCTACATGGAACATACACTGAATCAAGGGCAGGTTGACACTGAGGGGCAGGGCTGCTTTCTCTTTTTCTTTCTCAAATTTGGGGACATAGCATGACAAGGCAGACCTAGGGATCTTCTTTAGGCTACCCCTAGATTCCAGTTGCTGCTGGTTATATCGCTTTGAAATGCACCCCGAAACAGTCAGCATAATCCTTCAGAAGAGCGAACCCCTCCCCGCCCCACATAAGACCCGAACAAACGTGTAGAAAGGCAAACATGCACTCACGCACATGGGCGTGCACGCTCACGAGGTACTTTCAAACGCTCTCTTGCACGCCGCTCCGCACATTCACACGCATCCCGAGGTTTTGGCGGCCAAGGTCAGTGCTTCTCCTCCTCGTGAGAATCCAAAGCAGTTACCCTTTCACCACTTTGAGTTGATGATCTTAGCACTATTTTCCCCCAACCTCCCCGCTCCCACACTGGGTCCAGTTCCTCTGTTACGTGCTGTCGAAGCCCTGTGCTCCTTTCTTGCGTGGCACTTAGCATAGTTTGTCATCACACATGGATGTGCACTGTTATTAAATTAGTGTCTACTTTCCCTCCTAGACTTTCTGCTGCTTCAGAGCTTAAGGAGCCAAGTCTGTTAGGCTCATCCTGCACCCAGCACCAAGCCCGACAAAGCAGTAAAAGTTGAACAGCCTGACTTGCTGCAGGGCCCTTGATCTCCTATGGAGCCCCAGCCCCAGCCCGAGCCTCCGCTCTCCTCTGCCTCTGCTCTTTAGTGCCTTGGCCAGGGGAGGCCCACCTTCTGGAGACCGCCACCTCCTCCCTCAGCAGCGAGCTTCGGGCCTCTCTTCTGGAAGGGCGGGCAGGGCTCCACCACGGCGTCCCCCAGCTCCAAGCTGGGGTCTCAGTGCCGAGCACGATTAGGATGCAACTATTCTGAAGGGGTCTTTGGGCCAGTGACCCCTTCCCCTTTTCCACCTGCCAAGCTCAGCACTTTCCCTCCCTGCCTTTATACCCTTGACTCAGGTCTCAGATTCTCTTTAGAAATATTTACATTTCTGCCCTTCTTCAGGGGCCGCTGTCTGTCTCGCTAATAAATAGAACATGAGCCGCTGCTCTCCCCCAACCTGGAGCAACACTGGGGCTCCTGGGGAGCCCTGGCTGCTGCCGCTCCCTTCCAGGCAGCCTCCGTCAGACCCGCCCTTCCACGCTGCCCCAACCCCACCCCCCCCCAGTCATTGTCTGGTCCCATTCCCAGGAGCCAGGAGCCGACCCATTCTGTGCCCTCCCCCTCATTAAATCAGCGGCCATCAGCTCCTGGAGACAGACAGAGGCAGCTGCCCAGCTTCCCAGCCCCGAGTGGGCCCAAGGGGTTGATTAGCATATTGTTGTAGGGAAAGAAGTCTGGAGTAATCCTTTTTCCTATTGACACTAAATAACATTACCTGAAGGCTCCCCCACCCCTCCAGCCAGCCAAAAGCAGTCAGAGAATCCTGATTCTCCTCTCCTCCCTCTCTTTCCCTGCCCTCCTTCTCCCCATCTCCCTCTCTCCCTCTCTCCTCCCCTCCCCTCTCCGCCCCTCCATTCCTCTTCTCTCCCTACCCCCTTCCATGTACACTTCTGCTCCATCCCTTGAAAAAAAAAAAAACGCAAGCACAGAAGTCACCAGGAAAACCTCCTCCTGCCTCCCTTACAGCTGGGGGCGCCTTTGCCGGACCCATGCTTTGCTCTGCCTGGAAAGCCACCAGAATGACAAATCTTTGGACAAATTACTGATTTCTCATCTAATTTACATCCAATTAGTGTGAGTGAAATGAATCATGTGGTCAGCCCCTCAGGGGAAACATTGAGATAACAAATGCCCAGGGCTTCTTTCCTGGGGAGCTGACGGGCCCTGGGGGAAGTCCATGATTTACCCCTGGGTCAGAGGGCCCCTCCCTTCCCCAGGCAGGTTACTGGGCCCATAGATCAACCCACTCCTCCCTGCAGCCGGACAGAGACAGCCCTAGTGAGCGCAGGCTAGCAAAAAAAAATGGTCAGGGAGAAGACCAGCGCTCAGGTTGGGCCCCCACTGCAGAGACCCACTTCAGGTGAGATGCAGCCACGAGGTTTGGGATCAAGTGCCAAGCCCTGAGCTGGTGACCCTCTCAATCTCCACCACCCCCACAAGGACACCAGGGCCCTGGTGTTTCTAACCGGTATTTGCTGCCACTCACCCCAAGTCAGGCCCTGCGTTGTACACTTTGCAGTGTCATGGCTCTTAACCCTTATGACAATGTACTATAGGAGGCGGGCTCTACTACGACCTCTACTTTCCAGGGAGGGAAACTGAGGCTGAGCCAGGAAGCTGCAGGACTGAGGGTTTTGAACACTGGCAGTGTTATACCAGAGTCCAGGCACTTAACCGTCATGTTCTATCTCCCTGTTTCAGAGGAGGAAACTGAGTCTCAGAGGGGTGGGGTGACGTCACTGCCCCAGATCACAAAGGTCAAGTCCAGTGTGATTCCTCCGCGTGCAGCTTCTTGCTGCTCACTGTTCAGGGCAGGGACGGAGCACCTCCAACTCCAGGGAGGTGGCAAGGCTTCCAAAGTGGATGGGATGGATCGTTCAAGACCATCCCCACTCCTGAGCAGAGAAACATCCGGAACATTGCATACCTTGCCGTGACTGGGTCACCACTTGCTTCCTCACGCACCAAGAGCAGCAGACGGAATTCAGCAATGTTTTTCTAAAACAAGAAAGATGACTTTCTGAAATCGTTTGAAGTGGGAAGACAGGGGCGAGCGGGCGGGGCGGGGCGGGGGGCACGGGTTTCTTGTCTGAACAGTGCAGTAGCTGCATGTTTGGGATGAGTTTGATCTTCCTGTGTAAACTTGTTTCTAGTCTGCTATTTAAAACCTGGCATATGGATGGGATCTCAGCTTCCAGTACTGGCAGTTCTTAACATTCACAGCGACTAAATAAAAAGGGAATTTTAAAAACCAAATGCAGTTTTACCCCATAATGAGGCAAAGAGACAACTACTAAGAAGTTAACAACTCCCGAACTTGGGCCAGCCAACCCTGCAAACGTGGGGCCTCTGCAGTGCCGTGGGGGTTAGGAGGAAAGGGTACCTAAGGCAGGCATAGCTTTTGGTGCTAGCACTTAACCTGGGGTTAGCATTAGTGTTCAGGGCATGGCCTTCGCAGTCAGCCACCGGGGTTTGAAACCCAGCTCTGTCATTCTCTCCCTGAATGACCTTGGCAAAGTTACTTAACCTCTCTGAGCTTCCTAAGAGGTACAACAGGCCTAAAATAGGACCTAACTCACAAGGATGTCATCAAGATTGCGTGAGCTAATGTTCGTAATGTGTGTAGCGTGATGCTCTGAACTTACTAAGTGTGCAAAAAAGATGCCCTGCAGTTAGTGCCTGCACATCTGCTGGGGCAGTGAGGGTTATTTCCCCCAGTTCTCAGCTACTGAGGCCGCAGAGGATGCTGCGTGTGCACGGTAGGGGGTGTCCAACCCAAGTCTCTCCTGGCACCCTGTGGTCTCAGGAATGTGACACTAGAGTAGGAAGGGGGTCTGGGCTGGACGGGAAGTGAGACACCAAAAACAGGTTTTGGAGAGAAGGAAGGGGCTCCAGGGGCACGTGACTTAGGTCACTACAGGCAGGACTGGAATAGCAAGGCTCCTGAGGGTGCAACCAAGGAGACTCCTCTCTGGGTCCCCAGTAATAACAGCAATTATTAAGTGCTTACCACGTGCCTGGCACTGTTCTAAATGCTTCGCAAGGTTGGTTGGTTGGCTGGTTTCACTTAAGCCTTGGAATGGCTCACTGAGGTGACTATTATCATTTTTGAATAGGAAATCAAGGCTCAGAGACGTTAAGGCCCAAGATCACACTGCTGGACAGCGAGTGACGGGACTGCTGCCTCTCCCAGCACAGGTCTGGGAAGCAGGGGGCATCCTGGGGCAGAGGAGAGAGAATTGTACCGGGGTGAGAGCAGAAATGGCCCCTTTGGTCTAAGTAGACAATCAAGGCAGCTGTAAGCCTTGCACATACTCATCGGGACAGAGGCCCCTGAGACCCATTCGGGACTTCTTGCACAGCCCCCCACAATCTGACCAGGCCATTTGAACCATTGGAGAGAGCCCATTCCCTGACCGCCCCCCCACACACACACACAGAGGGGACTGCCACTCCCTAGATGTGTGACCTCAGTTTCCTGATCTGTAAAATGGGAAGATCATGGTACCTGCATCATAACTTTGTTCATGAGGATTAAGTAAAGCAGGTAGAACTACCTGGCACAGAGCTCCCAGCTCTGTTCTTGTTATTACCAATGAGGAAAGTAGGGTGGTGCGACTTGTCCAACTGAGCAGCAGCAGATGAGAGCAATTTCAAAAATGTTCCCTTTGGACACTACTTAGTCAGGGCTGTAAATGGGGCCATGGGTGTTGCCGGGGAAATTGTCTGGGTGCCTGTGGTGCCTGTGACTCCGGGGATCTGAAGGACCCCAGTGATGGCTTGGGTCATGGCTTGTCTCAAAGTACATTGAACTCCCCTGCTTCTCAGAAGCTCCTCCCAGACACACCCTGTCCCAGCTCCCGTTTCTCCTGAGCATCCCTCCGGACAGACGAAGAACTTTGTCCTGACTCGGAGATTCGCCCCGGGCACCAGGGACGTGCAGGCTCGGAGCGCCTGCTTCAGGGCCTGCCACTGTCAAGACTTATGGCTGCCTCGTCTCTCCCCCTCGCTGGGTCTGGCTACATCACTTATCTCCCCGACGCTGACCTGCCAGCAGCTGCAGGAGGCTCTCTCCGGTAAGATTTGATTAATGAGGTTCAGCAGCAACAAATCAGTCTTATGGAGCAGCGCTCCCCTCCCCGGGACACACTCTCACAACACCCGCTGCATACAAACCGCTCCGCGGGTGTGGGGCTGCTCCCAGCCCTGCCTGTCGGCGGCCCTGGCCTCAGACCCAGGGTCCCGTGGGCCGGCCTGGCTGGGACGCTCCACTCAGCCACCAGAATCCACTGCGCCCAAGTGCAAGCAAGAGGAGCTCGCCTTTCCCCCTCTTATCTTCAAGTAATAACATAATTATTATAATAGTGGAAATAATAACAGCTACTATAGGTTGACTTACCGTAGGCAAGGCACTTTGAGATCTTATTTTTAATCGATAGCCCTATGGAGTGGGGATTTTATATCCCCATTTTACAGATGAGATAACTGAGATGCAGGTGGGCTGGTAACTTGCCCAAAGTCACACACTTAAAAAGGGGCAGAGCTGGGATTTGAACCTCAGCATTCTGGCCTATAATTTTCCCTCTTCACATGTTGAAATCTTGTAACCCCTTGGAAATATGATGACAGTGATGGTCCTTCTCCTTGGAGGCAATGCTCATAACTATACGTCCGTTGCCATACAATTGCATCAGCATGCGCAGATGCACCCCCCTTCAACCCCACCCAGGATCCTGAAGACCCCCCTCTCGCTCACTATGAAACTTGGTCACAGACCTCCCTACTCTGGGCCTCAGTTTCTCCTGTCAGGAGAGAGGTCAGGTGTCCTGCTTCCAAGGTCCTATCCCCTCCCGCTCTCTGTGTCAAATGCACGCCACCCAAGTCCTACTCCCTGGTCTCATCTGCTCACTCTCACTTGGAAAGTTCACGTCACTGGAAAGAAGAACTGTTTTTTCTCTTTGAGTTTCCAACCACTATATGTGCATCGCCCACCCCACCCCACTCCTTCTCCTTACCCCCCACCGTTTTATTGGAAATGTTTGTTTCTCAAGCAGTTACAGGAAGCCCATGGGACGTTGAGGTCCGTCAGCCCATTCGCAGCATAATCTATGCATCATTCAAGTGCATGTCCCCCCAGCCATGGGTCCCCCACGTCCCCTTCCTGGGAACTCTTCTGAAGTGGGCGCCTCACTCAGCTGCTCCTCGCCCCCCATGCCCTACCTGCTCCTGCCCCAGGACCATCAGGCCTCAACCCACACCCTGCCCATGGGAGCAGAAAGAGCTGCGGGGCTCCCCCTCGTGCTCCCCTCGGTACCTTCCCCAAAGCCCTCACATCCCAGAAACATTTGTCAGGGATTTGCCAATAGTCACTTTTTCATCTGCTGGGGCAAGAGTCATCTTTGCATATAGATGTTTTGTAATAGATGCTGCATTGATTATGTAAAGTTCTTTTGGGAATCGCCTGGCCATTTCTGGGTCCTCACTGACCAGTTCCACCTCCAATACACATCTCGGCGCTCCTGGGTCAGGAGTGCTGAACCACCTGAGCCAGGGGGCTGGGGGAAGGGGCCCAGCTTCAGACATGGTAGAGACAAATGGCTCTGCCCATGCACGATGGATTTGCACAGCCCACTCTACTTCAGACAGACCGGCGGAGGAAGGTCCATGTAATCGGAACACAGCCTCTTCCTCAGTTGGAAATTATAAGGACAACCCTGGTGATGAACATTTTTGTACTTTGCAGGGTATAAAGCAAAGCACCCTCTTCTGTTAGCTCATTCTATCATCACAACCACCTGTGTGGGAGGGGTTACTATCATGCCCACTTTACAGACAGGAAAAGTAAGGCACTGAAAAGGTACTTGCCCAAGAACACATGGCTCACACACGGCAATTCCCACCCTCGAGCCCAACTCATCGAACTGTGAGATCTGGACTTTCTCTCTTACATCACTTTGCTTAAAAGCTCATTTGCATTTGTGCTGGGGAGAGGTGTAACTATCCATGCGTGGGACGTTGGGGAGGGGTGGGGAGTGGGTGTGTGTCTTCGCGAGTCGAGTGTGCACGTGTGAGGCAGTGGGTGTGGGGGAGTGTGAGCTTGCAAGGTGTGAGTGAGGGTGTGCAGTGGGTGCTGTCATGGGTGTCAGCCTCTAGCCTGCTTCCTCCTCTGACGGATCACTCTGCACCTTGTCTTCAGAGCCCAAAGCCAGTGGGCTCAGTCTCTTAGGACAAGAAGACTGGGGTGGATCACCACTTGCAGACGATGTGGGGAGGACTGTAAAATATATGCTTTAATGAACATGTCCAGTCCCCTCAAAAAAGGCTCCCCCTGCAAGCTCAGGATGTGCCCCACGTTTTCAGAAGGGAAGTGCCTTTGGGGTCCATGAGCAAGTCACCCAGAAAAGGAGGCCTGTCATTTTGTAGGTGTGGGATGTGGGTGCAGAAAGGGCACTGTGGAATGAGGCCAACAGCCCCAAGTGGCAGAGGTGGAGGGAGGAAGGATCAGGTGTGCAAACCTCTGCAGGGCCTGACACCTCTTGTCGCTGTACCGAGGGGCCATTGGGAGGTTTGCGGGGAGACCAAGACAGCTCAGCAGGGGTGCTGTAGATCCTTCTTCCCAGGCAGGCTGAGCCCTGGGTGGGGTCTAGAGGTTTGCCTACCATCTAAAGGCACGAATGTTCTTGACTCTTCCTCTGGCCAGCCTCCAGCTATGACGTTGATGAAGTCCAGAGAGGCCTCCTCGTAGGGTGGACCCTGAGGTCCTGCAGTGCCAGAGACAGCTCACAGAGAGGCTTGGAGGTCCCCCCGACCCCTCTGCCATGGCCCCTGCACTTGCTAGCTTCCACGTGGGCCCAAACACTCTGAAAATGGCCCCCAAACCATTCAGCACATTGAGTCTGTAATTGAGCAGTGGGAGGGAGACAAAGTCCAGTCAAGTTAGCGGAGTGCCCAGTATGCCTAAGCCAGAGGATGGCAGAATTCCCTCTCTGCCTGCCCCCAGGCTGGCATTCCCTGCAAAAACTCCGGAGCTTTCCCTAGAGCTTCCTGCTCTGGCTTCTACCTGAACTTGGCATCCCCATGTGCCAATTAGAGTCACACCTCCCATTTAACCAGAAGCACATTTTCCAGCTTGTTCTTCTACCAGGCTGGGCTCCAAATGCCTCTTGTGGTTGTTTCCCGAAATCAAATCCAACCTCAAAGCATGAAGATTTGCCATTATTAAAGACGAGCAAAAGCATATGCCCCAGGCTCTGGAGAGAATTTCTAATGAGGATTCCAAAGATCACAGCCGACTCATGAGCTCTTGGAATCCAAGGGGCCCCGAACAGTCATGGAGCCCTCTAATTATGCTCCCTGCACGTCCCAGCTGCACCCACCGCCATGCCGCGCCGCGCTGCTCCCACGACAGTCGTCTGTGTGATGTAGAGATGGCGTTTAAAGTCACCGTATAAAGGGAAAAACCAGGCATGGCCAAAATTACCCTTACAAATCCCTGAGGAGGGAGACCGATACACCATCTCTCAGTAAGTCCAACACAGCTGGGTTTTCCTTCGGCATTGGAACAAATCGCTTTGCTTTGGGTTAAGCACCAGATGAGGTTGTTGGCTTGATTCGAGGGGCCACGTTACATAAAAGACGCATGTCTTTGAACACTAGAATCGCCCCCAGGGTGATATGGGAAGAGACGCACAGAGAGCCTAAAAGCCACTAGGGAATAGCAGGATCCACCTCCCATGCTTGGTCCTCGAGTGGAATGGGAGTCAGCACCCCACGCTTTATTCCGCACACACGCTCTCTTGTGTGATGGTGGTGGTGGTGATTATTACACCGTGTGCATAGACATGGTTGAATTCAAATACATGAAGTACAGTCTCCCAGGAAGATTCACCTCCTGCATTGCAATATGTTTACATCCTTCAAGGCTACTTCCACATTCTAAATGCCACTTCTCCCAGGATGCACTCCCTGATTGCTTTGGCTAGAAGAGGTGTCCCCCAACTAGAAATTCCCACAGTACCTTATTTGTACCCATGCTATGACTGATATAGCTATGCATATGTATATCTCCCTAAATATGTAGGGTCCTTGTCTGTTTCACCTCTCGGGTCCCATTTGGCCCAATGTTTCCCATATACTCCTTATCAATAAACATCGATTCAAAGACAAGATGTATGAATGAATGAATTACAAAAACGGCTCATCTTGGGAAATAAAAACCTCTCTACCTGGCTGATACAGAAGCACTGTACTCCTGGACTCGGGACAGGCTAGAATGAGGACTTACATTTCCACCTGACCCCACAGATGACATCCCTGTGGGGAATGTCTCTCCATGCCTTCTCCATCCCCTTCCTCCGCCAAGCTGCCTTCCCTGACCAGATTCCTCCCATTCCGATGCATCTGGCGGTGCACATTTGCACACAAGACAAGCAGAAGCCTCACCCCAGGGCCCTGCCTGGTAGGAAGGGCAAGCAGTAATATGCCCATTTTATGCATCAGGAAACTGAGGCTCAGAGGTGCATGTTTTGGCTCACAGGCACACAGCTAATGAATGGCAGGACCTGGATTGGATGAGTCAAAACCATTCTTTTTTCTTTTTCTATTTAATCATACAACACCTCTAGATAAAGATGCCAGTCTGTCCACACAAGCATCCAGTTACTGTGGGGCCCCGCCCCTCTCAGACCGACAAGTGGCCAGTAGACAGTGTCCTGGGAGCTCTTGTCCAGTGGGAGCTCCAGCAGGGAAGTATTTTAGGAGGCTCCCTGCTGAAGGGCTAAAATCCCAACATGCCTGTGATGTGGGTGTCAGCAACTCCAAACACCCCCTTACAGAGGCCAGGTCACCTGTCCCTTGCCCAGGTCTCTCAGGGTGCTGAGATTTATTTCTGTGTCTTTTTTCCAGGGGCCTGGCTCCCAGCTCTGGACTGCACACCTTTGGCTGAGTCTCCTTCTTTATGCCTTCTTCTCTCGCATTTCCCTGTGGCCAAGGACCATCTCCACTCCTCCAGAGAGATAGCACAGTGTGGGAAATGAGGCTTTGGAGCTGGTAGATCTGGGTTTAAATCCTAGCTCAGCCTTTTTAATACTTGCCTGACTGTTGACAACCACTTCACTGCTCTTAGCTCAGTTTCTTTATCTGTAAAATCAGGGTGATAATACTCACATGAAAAGTTTGTTGACGTGAAGTTAATGACCTGTGTGTAGCAGAAGTCTCAGCTCAGACCTCCAATCTGGAAGGCAGGCCACACAGAGCTCAGAAGTAAGTCAGACCACCTGGGTTCAACTCTCTCCTCCTGCTCTTATTCTCCTGCTGTGTGACTCTAGGAAATTTACTTAACATCTCTGAGCTTCAGATTCCTTATCAGGAAAATAGGGATTAAAATGGTGCCTAATTCATGGGGTTGCTTTATGCCGAAAAGAGATAATTCACATGAATAGTTTAGAACAATGTATGGCACTTACCCAATACTCGATATATGTTATCCATTAATTATCAGCCAATAATTATTATTATGTCAATGGACTGGTGGGCGGGCCTAGAAGGAGATGATTTGCATGAGATTTTGACTATAGGGACGGGGAGGTCAATAGGATATTTGTCTCAGGTGTTGGTCCTAGGAGCTGCCTGGCATCCGAGCCCTGTTGAGGGACAGGACAGCAGGCAGAAGGAAGGTGAAGAAGCATGTTCAGGATGACACAGGATGTGTGTGACACAGGATGGTTTAGGGCAGTGGCATTTCCAGGGCATATAAGCAGACCTGCCCTCATGGGGCACAGAGTCTGCTGGTGCTTGTGGGGCGCACAGCGGAGGCACCTCCTCCCCTCAGGGTGAATCTTGACCTCTTGGAGTGGCTCAGCGACATTCCAGGCTACAGAGAGTCAAGGAGGAGTTTGGGAACACCAGAGAACAATTACTGACCTCACAGACGACAGCCCAGGGAGCTTCCAGAAGTAACGGGATGAGACCGTGGAAGGGGACACGTCATGCGGAAGCATGAGAGAGCGAATTTAGGGCTACGATGGTGGAGGGGTCACGTTATCACCCACAGACACGGACTCACCCGACGCCACACCTCCGGCATTCACTCTGCACGCGTGTGTTTAAAACACACAGCCGGCACACACGCAGCTGTCCACAGGGTTCTCACAGGGACACGCCTCCCGGTGAGCCCAGCAGACACACCCCTCGCAGGTCCTGCCCGGACCAGACAGCTCTCCCCCTCCACCTCTGCTCTCCCCTCCCTGCTCTCTAGCACCCTGTGGGCTTTGGGGGCCCAACACCCCCCAGGGCCCCAATCCCAGCTCTGCCACTTACTAGCTGCGTGACTCAGTCGAGTTACACTCTTTCGGCCTCAGTTTCCTTTTCCTATAAAACAAGAATAGCAAGAGTCTGTCCCTACCTCACGAGGTCGCTGTGAGGATGAAATGAGCTCATGCGCATGGAGTCCTTAAAAATGTATCTGGCATATATAAGGGGCTTGTATTAACAAATACAAGTATCATGTGTATACACACACCCCCACCCCAGGCACGGGCTCACCTGCGCCCTGCAAACAATGTGTCCCTCTATGGAAGCCATGCCTGCTTTGGTCACACAGCGCACGTGAGCACCATAGTTTCTATCCTGGAAGACCACCTCGCCGGGACAAGACACTCCCAACACACAGGCTCCCAGGGACCCCACGGCTGATCCTTTTCTGGGCAGCCCTGAGGAAAGGCCTCCCCTCCACAGGGGCAGTTTTGCCAAGAATGGCCTCAGAGCCTGAGCGCCCAGAGACTGGCACGCAGCCCCGGAGCAGCTCTGCGGGTGGGGGCTGGGCAGCCTCAGACCCCTGATGGACCCTCCGGCCCCAGGTCCTGCCAAGACTCAGGATCCAGCCGCGGCCGCCTCCCTCCTTCCCCCAGCGCCTCCACAGCCTTTGTTATCTCAACTACTTTGAGAGGGTTCTCTTCTCTCCCCCTGACTCCTCTGATGCTAATCTCTCCCCATAAATCATACCCTCTAATCTTTTCATCACCTTTCTCTGATTAAAGCAGCCTGGGGGTTGGGAGCCCCAGTCCTCGGTGACTAAACTGCTTTGATGTCCAAAGACAGTCCCCGAGGCTGCGGCTGTGGCTCTGGCTGGCGGTCAGGCCTCACCCACCATGCGGTGGGCCCCGTGAGGGTGTCTACGGGGACCCTTCCGGAGCTGTCCTGGGCTGCCAGCTCGGCCGGCACCTCGAGGATTTCACAGATCTCTTCATGAATATTTCTCACTACATACTGGATGTCATTATTCTATTGAGAATCAATTAGCCCAAATGTTGTTATGACAGCTACAGAAAAATGATATTTTTAGCTTAGCTTTATGCTGCTCTGTCTCTTCACAGAATTATTGAAAACCTTAAAACTGATCTAGTGGCGACGCGGGCCTCGGTGGCAAGCCGGGGGGCGATTGATCTGGGAACGTGGAATTGTGGGAAGTGCAGAGCTTTCCTCAATGAAGTGGGAGCTCTTCGGAAGGAACTTCCAGGGCGGGAGGCGAAGAAGCTTGACCTTGAGCAAGGCACTTAACCTGCCTGAACCTCGGCGTCTGCATCTGTCAAATGGTGACTGCCTGCCTTCAGTGCTCTCCTGAGGATGAGACGCAGCGGCGCAGGAAAAGCACTCAGCGAGGCATGTGGCAGTGCCACCACAGGTGCTCCACGTGTGAGTGGCACCGATGCTGGTGTCCGGGCAGGAGGGCCCTGGAGCAGGGCTTCCTAGGTTCAAGTCCCAGCTCTGACGCTGCGTAGGTGTGTGACCTTGGACATGTCCTTTAATCTCTCTGTGCCTCAGTTTTATCATCCCTAAAATGGGATTGATTCATCATACCTATTTTATAATGTTGTGAGGATTAAAAGAGCTAATACAGGAAAAGCACTTAAAAACCCAGCCTGGCTCAAAAAAGCGTCAGCTCTTTTTAATGTGGGATGGTTGTCACTGTCTTCTGCTACCTACCTTTGTTCATCCTGACCCCTTAGCCTAAAATCTTTGTTTTCCCATCTTTGCAAGTGCAAATCCTCCCAACAATAAAATCTAGCCCCAACATGCCTGATAGACTGGGACGGGGATTCTGGTTCCATAATCACCCCTGGGTGACCCTGGACAAGGCATTTAACCTCTTTGCCGTAGTTTCCTCATCAGTAGAAAGGGGATAACAGTTTCCCTCTTCAATGAGGGCCTGGCCGCAACCACCTCTATAGCCCTGTCTGGTTCTGAAGCTCGGTCAGTAATTCCTCATTCAGACACCAGTTCTCCTTGGAATCATTTTTTTTAAACACCTGCACCTGTCTTCCCCCACCCGGCATGTTTTACAGATTTACAGTAAACAAGGAAGCTGTTTTATGGCAAAAAGAAAAAAAAAATCCTCTTTGGCCGGGAAGCCCTGGAACAGAGTTGGGGGAGAGGCAGTTCCAGTATAAGCCCCTGAAGCCCCATGCTCTGCCAAGACAGAAGCTGGTGTCAGAAAAAAGGTTGAACCCTTCTGAACACCTTTGCTTTCAGCCAAGTCATGCCCCACTCTCCTGTCCAGCGGGTGTTGTCCAGCTGGAGTTTAACAACACCTGATGGCTGACATCTTTTGGCAGGGAAAGGACCAGAGTAGCAGGCTGGCAGAACACCCCAGGGACCCCCAATGTGCCCTGTGTCCTGTGCTGGCCACCCCTGGCTCCCTGCCTGAATAAATTCTTGCAGTGCTCTAAGGCTTAGCACGAATCAACCCTTATTATGTAGCCTCTGCAGGCCCTTCATTTGGGATTACCTTCTCTCTCTTACCCACGTCCCCCAGTGCACTCTTTCTGGCTGCCGCTGGAGCCCTTGTCACAGTCGCCACCTCTGACTCCAGTTCTGTGCATGCAGGGCTGTCTCTGCCGCTGGACTGGGAGCAGAGAGCTAAGACCTGGCTCTAACGCACTGGGTGTTTTTGACTCTGCACTCCTGATCTCGTCACTGGGCACAGCTGTCCTGTCTGCAGACTGCCCCAACCAGTGCTAATACCTCTTTGGTATTAGCACCCAAGAGCACCCTGCCCAATGCTGTGTCTGCCCAACCCTCTGCCAGTCCCAGCCTGGCCACAGAAATGCATGCTGAAGGATGAGGAGATGAATATACTTGACAGCAATTTTCTGCTAAACTGTGAGCTCCCTGAGAGCAAGGACTGTGCTTGCTCATTTCTGTCTCCACTGCAGTATGGAGATCCCATGGCAGAGGCTCGCTGGAGGGCAGGGGCTTGTGGAACATTTGATGGATGGATGGATATACAGAGGTTGGGATAGACAGCTGCATGCATGGATGGCTGGATGTGTGCGCCAGTGAATGAATCCTTAGTCTGAGAGATTGAAGTCCAGGAAGAAAACAAAAGCTGCTTGGACATCCTAATGATTTTTCAGGCCCAGCTCCAATTGCCATGAGTCCTGACTGCCCTGTGTTCCTATTCTTGGATTCCCAAGAGAATTTTATGTATCTTTACAATAAACTTCTTTCTACTTGAGGCAGTTTGAGTGGATCTGTTTTTTTCTTACCAAAAGACCCTGGCTCAGATAGGTGCCCTTCTCCCAGGTGGAGTAGGGGCAGGGGGAAACAATACTTACCTCCTAATTGCATAAGAGGGTCTTAAGAAACACAGAATATTCATTTCTTCTTGAGGTCTTTCCCAAGACAGTGCTACTAGGCAGGGCTGGTCAGCACAGTGACGGCCGCTCAGTTTGGTTTAACAAGTCTGACTGGGAGTGCAGATCTGCACCAAGTGTTGGGTGGCCTTTTACGAACAATTTGGTCCTTGCCCTTGAAGGGGTCCACCAGCTCTTGGCATCACCCACAACAGTTGCTGTGTCATCTAAGGTAAGTCCCTCGCTATTCTGGGCCTCAATTCGACATCTATAAAATGTGAAGTTGGAAGGAAGCCACTGAGCCCCTTTCCTGTCTTCACACTTTGAGGTTACGTGACTTGCTCAAGGTCACCAACATAAGCCTGCTCTAAACAATTCTTATTCTTTGGGCAGGATAACAGGTTTTAGCTCACCAATCCTGATGCAAATCCCACCCCCTTTACCAGCTTCCACACGAGCACAGAAAATACAGCTTGATTTTGTCATTTTTCTGAAGATGTGTGGGTTCACATACTCCTCTCACGTTCTTCCTGATACCGTGACTTCCTTCCCATTTTCCTACGTTTAAACCCAGCCCACCCTCCTCCACCAGTCCCCGCCCTCAGGATGCCTTCTCTGCTCCCTTTTTTGGAAATGACCTCTCCTTCCTGTCACCCCCCCTGTAGGGTGAAACACCTTCCTTGTGTCTCAGCAGGTCCCATCTCCCCAGGGATATCTGATTTCCTCTGCAGGATGGTGAATTCCCAAGGGGCAGACAGGGGTGGCTCTATTCACCCCTCTCTCCCTGAGAGGGGCTCCCTCAGGACTCTGAACACAGTAGACACCACTGAACGTTCAATGGTATAGATGGCTAGGCAGTGATTTTTATGATATTGTAGAAGGATAGTTTAATACCTAGTAAATGTTCACAGATTATTGTAAGACTTTTTTTTATATAACATTTTTCTGAAATGTATTTGAAGGAGTATGGGGAGCTGTGTGTGTGGGCCCGAGACATTCAGTCTCAGCAGCAGGATTTGGGGTGACTCTAAATTTCTTCTTTTAGCATATCTGTATTTCTAAACACTCTGCAATGAGCATGCATTCACTTTCAGAATGGGAAAAAAAGAGAGAAAATCTATTTAAAAATAAATAAGTGAATGTTTGTTTAACAAATGAAAAGTGCGGGGCTCTAGGGTGTTACAAGGAGACTGATTTGGAACAGAAGTCAACCCCTGCCAGCAAGGCCCCTGGCCACCCAGCCACTGCGGTGGAACCTCAGCGTGCCTCTAACGGTAGCATTGCTTCCTCAGTCTTTTCAATGATCAGTGGTCACTCGCATTCAGCAGGAGTCACGGTGTCCTGCTCTTGCTGACAGCAATAATCACAGCCCGTCCACCCGCACAGCACCTTCCAGTGAACAAAGCATCTGTACATCCACTTCCTCGTTTGCTCCCTCTAATTCTGCACGGCCTGGTGGGAACTGCTATGGAAACTGCAGCCTAGAGAGAATAAACGACTGACGGGGTGGAGGTCAAGGTCACGCTGCTAGCAAGGGATACCGCCCGGATTTGGACCCCTGCCTTCCACACCAAGCCAGGTTCTCTTCCTCCAGTGCGCACAGATCTCTTGGCGTGCAGATCACACAGGGTGTCTAGAGTGACAAGGTAATCACACTTCTGCGTGCCAGGGTGGTTCAGGGCCCAGGAAGGCAGGTCGAGGGGACAGGCGTTTTCTGCCTGGAGTCTACAATGCTCAGGAGCAGCCCCCGCGTGAGGGGGCGTGTCCGCCACGGTCTGCGTACATCACTGTCGCCGCGTGGCTGTGTCCCGGGCGGGTGTCCGGCGCTGCAACCGTGTCTGGGGGTGGCCGCTGCAGCGACCGGCTGGGCTGCACTTCTGCAGGGAGACACGGCAGAATCCCTCTCTTAGCAGATTCAGGGCTGAGCTTGGGTTGTACCTCGGCCAGGAGAAGCACAGCAGGAAGAGACTAAAAACCAAACCAAAACAAAACAAAAAAAATTCCTCTGACCTCAGAGATCACACAGATCCTCAGAAATCTTCCCTTAGCTGCCACCATCACACCAAAAGGCCAGTTCCTCCACTCCTCCACAGACCTCCTGCAGATCCACTGAGAGGTGTCTAAAAATTAATTACATTTTATTTATGAAATAAAAATTATGATAAAAAATAAAATACAAAGTACTAGGGAAGACATTAAATTATCGGGTTTGCATATAACTTGCAATTAAAATCCTTTCGAGTGTTTTAATGAGAAACTCGAGTTTGCTTCTGGAAACATTTTTCTTTTACTATCAGGTTTTAGACTGGAAATGATTACACACGATTGATCAAATGACCCCACAGAAATAAACGAAACTTATAATGAGGATCTTTTCAAATTCTTGACAGGCACCATCAATAAGAAAGTTTGTTCTCATGTGTGATTAAATATTTAAAATCATTTTTAAACAAGTATTTAACACCATGATTGAACTTATATTTACAGAATCGAATAGGTCTTTTCTGTATTGACAAAAGTAATGTTGGGATTTCTGGTGTAAAGCAAATGGGTGTAGGAACTAATCGAACTTTTCCACAGGAAGTATTTCAAAATAATGATGCCACTCCAGTCTGCAGGCCAGAAACTCACTGTTAGAGCAGTCAGCTTGCAGGGACCCTACATACTTCTAAAATAGCAAAGCAGGCCGGGCACAGTGGCTCACACCTGTTATCCTAGCCCTCTGGGAGGCTGGGGAGGGAGGATCGCTCTAGGTCAGGAATTCAAGACCAGCCTGAGCAAGAGCGAGACCCCGTTTCTGCTAAAAATAGAAAGAAATTAGCCGGACAGTTAGAAATATACATAGAAAAAATTAGCGGGGCATGATGGTGCATGCCTGTAGTCCCAGCTACTCGAGAGCCTGAGGTAGGAGGATCACTTGAGCCCAGGAGTTTGAGGTTGCTGTGAGCTAGGCTGACGCCACGGCACTCGAGCCCTGGCAATAAAGAGAGACTCTGTCTCAAATAAATAAAAAAAAAATAAAATAGCAAAGCAGGTAATGGATGGCAGAAATATCCAATCTGAGGTGGAACCAAGATCCAAGGTCACTGCTGGAGCTTCATCTGCCCCCACCCCCCTCCCTGACTCCACCCTGGCCTGGGGACACCTTGGATATCTGGAACACAAACTCCAGCCACTCCATGGGGTCCCTGTTTACCATGGACAGTGGTGTGCTCTGCAATCCACTGCCATAGATGCGCAGGTGGAGGACACTTCCTGGACCACACCCAGTCGATTTCAGCAGAGCAGGGAGTGCCAGATGCCATTCATCCTGCTGGCCACTAGCAGGAACCTCAAACTACACCCACCTCCCCCAACTAACCCTTTCCAGGGAGTCCCAGCTCAGACTGCTCCCTGCCAGAGACAACCAGCCCCAGAGTTACAGATGCCCCAGGGGCCACCTGGCTGCTCTGAGGGTGAGGATGGTGGGCCTATGTGTTTCCTGGCCCATCAGGTGGGAAGCTCTGGCTTGGAGGTCCCATCTGCTAAGAGAGGCTGGAAGGTCTGGAACTTCCCAGGAGGAATTCTCAGCCAGCTTTGGAGCAGTGGTGGAGAGCTGTGACTGGGAGCCCAGTGGCAAACTGGGCTGGTGCCCAGAGTTAATAGCATTGGAACATTCAGCCTGCACTGGTTGTCCCAAAGGACCAAGGATCCGTTGCAAACCCCCATGGTTGTGGTTGCAGGCATCAACCACAGGAATGTGAGGCCCAAGCTGAGACCTGCTGCAGCCTTGTTGTTGAAGGGGAGGAGGAAAAATGGGGGAGGCAGGGCTAGAGGGGAGCCAGCAGACATGGAGACAGTGAGATTGGGAGAATGAGAGAAAGAGAGGTAAAGACCCAGACGGGCAGAGAGAGAGAGAGGGAAATGGAAGGGGCTGAGGGACCAGGGAGATGGAGTGAACTGGTGAAGACAGATGCGAAGAACCCAGAGGGGGAGCGCGCCCAGGATGGGGAGCGAGCCAGGGAAGGGGTGCGGCGGCGGCGAGAGCGGGCGGAGGACGCAGGAACGGGGAGCCCAGGGGGGAGCGGCGGGAAGCATTCGCCTGCGTTCCTCAAACACAGGACGCGAGCGCCCTTTGGAGCAGTCGCGCTCGGCGGAAGCGCTAACTCCATGGGCAAGTGCAAATGTAAAGAGGCCCTGAGAGCACTTTGTGCAAATATCAGGCCGGGAAGTGCTGCGCCCGCGGAGCTGCCGGGCACCTCGGCGCCCCCGCGCCCTCGGCCGCGCGCTAATTCTCTTTGCCGTCACCTCCCCGGGCGGGGCGGGCGGGGCGGGCAGCCGCAGCGCGCGGAGGGCGCAGGGCGCCGCGCGGGGCCAGGGGCCGCGGCCCTGCCTAATGGAGCAAAAGACAGATCAGCAGAAGCAAGGCAGGTGGGGCGGGAAGGGCAGCGCCCACACCCGCGTGACGTCCGAGAAGCTGCCGCGGAGACTCGGAGCGCGGAGTGCTGGAGCGCGGAGTGCTGGGCGGGACGTGGCCTTGGGCTGGGGCTTCCACCCGCAGTCGGGAGACTCAGCAAGACCTTTTGAGCGTCACTTTCCTCGTGGATAAAATAGAAAAATAAAGCCTTTCCTGTTCACCTTAGAGGATTTTTGTAAGACTGGAATGTGAAGAGATTTAGAAAGCAATAAAGTTCATTAATGCCAACTAATGATAACCATAGCTAACTCTCTCACAACTGTATGCCTGACACTGTTGTAAATAAAGGCTCTACGTACATGTGCTCCTGTGATCCTCTCAACAGCTCCACTTACGCCCATTTTACATATTATAAAACTGAAGCACAGAGAAGTTAAGTCACTCACCCAAGGTCACGCAGCAGGCAGCTGACCGGTGAACCCTGACAATCTGGCTCCAGAGTCTATGCTACTCTACAGTAGGGGGGCATATTTATTAATGCCCACTTTTTACATGTGAAGGAATGGAAGTTCAAAAAGTTGGGGCTTTGTCTATCTATGTCCTATAAGTAGTAAGTAGCAAAACCAAAACTCGGGGCTTCAGGTCCCGATTATTGTGTAATGAACATGGCCTGTAGGGTCGAATGACTTAGGTTCAATGTCTTGTTTGCCACTGTGATGTTGAGAGAGTTCATTCAGCTCTCTATAATAGGGGATATCAACCAACTCAAGAAGGTTATTAGAAAACTTAAATGAGAAAAAGTGTATGAGGAACCTAACACATAGTTGGCACTCAGTAAATTCATTTGTTCAATATTTATCCAGATGTGCTAAGTCCTGGGGATATAGTGATGGCTAAAACAGATCCTTGCCCTAGAGGGACTTGCCTTGTAGTGGGGGAGACAGAGGACAAATTAACAAACCATTACAGATAGCGACTAGGAAGGCTAGGAAGGAAATGAAGAGAGTGCTATAATAGACGCATACAGGGAAGCTGGGAAGGCTTCTCCAGGGAGGCAATATTGAGGTTGAAAGATGATGTGGAGCCAACCAAGAAAGGAGCTGGGAATCGCGTCCAGAGGAAGGACAGCCAGCACAAAGGTGCCGGGGCAGAAGGAGCTTAGACTCGAGGAACTGGTAGCAGAAGCACAGTGAATGGGGAGCACAGGGGCAGAAAGGGGGTTCAGAGGCTGTGCACGCCATGGATTTTATCCTTAATTCAATGGGAAGTCATGGAAGGCTTTAAGTAGGGGCCCAATTTATATTCTCAAAAATCACTCTGGCTGCCATATAGAGACTAGAGTGGGGCAAGAGTGAAGGCAGAAATCATTAGGAGGTGAGGGTCTATCCAGGAAGGAACCAAAAGGTGTCAGGGAGATGGGAATACATGGATGGACGCAAAAAATATTTGATTACCTTCTAAATGCTGACTGCTGCTCAGCTTTTCGTCACTGATGGGTACTATCTGGTCTCTGGCTCAGTGTCCAGGCCTAGAGGAATGAATAGGCTTTTGCAAGTTCCCCTGGGGACACAGGGCAGTGCCCCCCAGGGATCTTTAGCTGACTTCCCTGCCCAGTTGCTTCCTGAGCTGAGTTGGGGGTCAGGCTGGCCCACTGTCACAGGCTGTAGATCAAATGGCAGATCTTGGGACTGTGGGCACTGCCCCCAGGATCCAGTGACCAGACTCTTTGGAGGGCTGGTTCTCTCTCCTTCACGCTCCTCCTGTGTGCTGGATTAGGCCTGTGAGAATGGAAAAAATCAATCAGCCGTGGTCACTGCCTTCAAGGTGGAGTGTTCTGGGGAGCGGTCACCCTGGAGGAGACCTCAAGAGACCAATGTGGGGATTAGCCTGTTGTGTTTCTTTAAGCATTTGTTGTTGAAATGGAAGTTACAATCCAAGCTAATTTGAATAACAGAATCATAGGAAAAACACCCTCTAACCACAAAAATGAATATTCAACATTCCCACCTTATCTTCTTTGCTTTGTAGGGCTGTTTCTCAGCTGCATATTAAATGGCCCCTTCATGTGAAGCTGGCAGAGTGGTGGTTTTGCAAGGCAGAATGCTTCTGGGCTAAGGTGCTAAATTCAGAACATAAGTCATTCAGGGGCCCCCAGAGTTTCAAGGATCTTACAGGGACAGGCCTAGAACCAAAAGGAATGTGGGAGGACTGGGGAAAGCGTGGATCAAGAATACGGACTGTACTGAGTGAGAACTGAGTGTTCCTGACCAGCTCTCGAAAGCCCAGAGGTTGCCAAGCCTGTCCTGGCCCTGGTGGCACTCACAGGAAATGACCACAAGAGGAACATCTGATACGTGGATATCTCAAATGATAGCCCCGCTGAATGAGTGTCTCGTGCCTAGAGGTGCCACTAGTTGTGTTTACACTGGAAACCAAGAGCTCCCTGGAATCAGCTGGGCCTTGAGAAATACTCAAGACACTGATGTTCCCTGCTGCCCGCCTTTTCCAGCCAGGCAGGGCTTCTCTGTACTCAGCTGCCTGCACCAGACATGCTGCTGTATGTGCAGTTCCTTGAACACGACACTAACTTCCCCGTCTCCTTGCCTTTGCGTGTGCTGTGCTTTCTTCCTGGAATGCCTTTCCTCCCAACTGGGCTCCTAGCGAATACCTGCTCAGTGTCGCCACCGCTTGCATTTCCCGGCACCCACCCCCACCAGGTTCCCACAGGACTTACACATTGTGCTGTGTTGTAATGACCTGTTTTCGTGTCCTCTGCCAAACGAGATTGCAGATTCCCCAAGGGGATTGCTGCATCTGCAGCTCTTGGCCAGAACCTGGCACCAAGCCGAGGCCAACCCAGCCTTATATATGCACAAATGAGACACAGGTGGCTTTGGGATGAGACTTGTGGGTGACAAAAAATAGAGAAATAGTAAATAGGTTGGGTGATGGAATCAGAATCTCAAAAGGTCTGACTTTCTGGATCAGTGGGCCTAGTCCAACAAGAGGACATTTAACAGAAATAAATATGTCCTGCACTTATATTTCACACCAGTGGCCCCAAGGAGCAGGGAGAGAGGAGACAGAAGGAGAACAGCTGGGGCAGCCCCTTATGAAAAAGTTACGCCTCATGTGATAGCAGTGACAGCTGTGCGACGGGCTGTCATAACAACAAAACCCATCCTAGGCAGAATTAATAAAGGTATTGTGTCTAGAACAAGAGAGGTTGAAGGAGGAAACGTCCTGATAAGTTCCAAAGAGACTCCAAATGCTACCCTATGAGGAACGCCTCCAAGGAATGAAGTAAAGACGTGGAGAAGAGCTGGCTTCAGATCACCAAGGGGATTGGCGGAGAGAAGCAAGGTCGGGTGGGTTCTGTGGGGCTTCAAGAGGCAAAATAGCTTGGAAGTGCATGGTAAGGAAGAAATATTGAAGATGAAGCCTGTCCAAATGTAGGCCATATCACCTCAGGCAGAAGTAAAGTCCCTATCCCTGAAGGACTGACCCATGGCAGGGACGCTGTAGAGCCTTGCAACTCCCCCAGCCTCCTTTCCCACCATCCTCCTCCCCACTCCCTGTGCTCCAGCCACCCTGGCCTCCTAGCTAGTCCTCAGCCATGCCAAGCACATCTCCTGACTTGGGTCCTTTGCACTTGCTGTCCCCATAGCTTGGAAAGCTCTTCCCCTAAACACTGGCATGTCTCCCTCCCTCACTTCAATCATATTTCTGCCCATCTGTCACCTTCAAAGAAACACATTCCCTGAGCAGTCCATCTAAACCTAGTATCAGTCTGTTTATTGTCTGCCTCTCCCGCTATAATGCAAACTCCCTGAGAACCAGCCTTTGGTCTTATTCGTGGCTGCATCTCCAGTGCCTACTGTGGCCTGCCACATAGTGGGTGCTCACTAAATATTTGCCAAATGAAAAAAAAATGAGTTACCTCATTAATTCTCCAAAATAACCTTTCCTTATTTTAATTTCTACAAATGCTTCTCGTGTAAGGATATATAGCTAAGCAAGATCCCTCACCAAAGGCATGCTCCATGGACAAGTCATGGAGACAAGGAAGGAGAGGGAACTCACCCTGCCAGGCACCATCATAGCAGTTTCATTTCATCTCTACAACAGTGCTGTGAGGTGTGATCATTCCCCCCAAATGTCAAAGTCCAAAATGCTATGTAACATTAGGATTAGTTGGTTGCAAGCAACAGAAACAATGCTCGCTAATGTAGGCAAAGAGTGAATTCAGTGGAAGGAATGAAGGGAAGGGTGAAGAACTAGACTTGAGAAAGGGCAGACAGAAGAGCAGCTACAGAGATCTAGGGCAGGGGTATGAATGGTTCCCGCCATCTTTCGACCTGGTGTCTCTCTGCTCAAAATTCAGATTTCTTCAAGAGAGACTCTGATTGGCTGAGCGTTGATCACGTGACTCTCCTTGGCCAGGGGAGGTGAGGAGAACTTGACTGACAGGCTTAGGAACACTGAGCATGATGGGAGATGGGGCTGCCCAGGGGAAATGGAGATGCTATACCAGACAAACGGGGACTGGGTGCTGGACGGGCACAAACAAAAGCAGGTCACTTCCGGCACTCACAGATAGTAGGTCCAATCCCCTTTGTACAGAAGCTCAGAAAAGGGCAAGTACCCAGCCCGTGGTCACACAGGGAAAGACGCAGACCTAACACACAGGGTTCCAGGCTCCATATTTGGTGGGAACCCCAAGTCTCCTCAGAGTTTGGTATCCAGATGCTCTTACTTCAAACAAGCCCTCAAGGAACCACTTAGGTTTGGCCGTCATAGCATCGCTGTGGACTTTCCGTAACAGTCTCTGAATCCAGGCCCTAAAATATGCCCACATAAAGGCTTTTCTAAACTTTTGTAACTGCAACTCTGATGGCCACTGGATCTCAAGTGAGAACTAGCATTGCCGACTTCAGGAAGTGACTGTCATAACTAATTTATTTTCATGTCTGTTATGAAGCCCTCCTGGGGTGGTATAATCCACAGATACAAGCCCGCTTCACCTCTGCTAGAAGAGTTTAAAAAATGAAATTAGACATGTTTTTGAGGCAAAATCTCTCACAGTTAACTCCCTGGTTCGGCACAAATTCTCTTAGCATTCGTGACCAAAGGAGACTCCTCCAAACCATTTCCTGTCATCTCCTCTGAGCTGTCAACTTTGATTATTCCTTTCCTGGTACTGTGCCTTGTCTCATGCTAAAGGAATAAATACCTCCCTTCCCCTTTCTGAATCTAGGACTACTCCAGCACTTTTTATTTCCTATTTTACACAAAACTTTTCAGAAAAAAAAAAAAAAACGCAAAGGCAGTCACAGCAGTTGTAATAAATCACTGGGGAATGAGATAGAGACTATTTCTAGGCAGTGACCCAGAAACTGGCTTGTTTGTCCAACATCTGGTGGGCCTACTAAGCACCAGGACGTCCCCTGTTCCTTCTCTCACTGGGCCATTTGCAGTCGGCTTTTGCAGCCATCGGTTGGCTAGAACTGCTCTCTGTAATCCACCATGGAAGCCCCTTTTCGGCCCTCATCCCATTAACCTCTTTGACAACCTTTCCTCACCTTTTTCCTGTGCGTCTTCCTTACCAGAGTTTGAACTGCATGAGGGGAGACTTTGTTTTATTTGCCACTGACCGTGTCTTCCTGAGAATTCAGAACAGTTCCTGGTACATAGTAGGCACTCAATAAATAGCTGTTGAATGAATGGAAGAATGAACCAATGAATGAATGACTCTCTTATTTGAGCTCTTTGGATTCCAATACACCAGTATCTCTGGATTCTAGCACAGTGCCTGGCACACAGTCAGTCCTTTAAAAATTTGTGATGAGGGCCAGGTATGAGGCCCAGCTACCCAGGAGTTCGAGGTTGTAGTGTGCTACGATTGTACCTGTGAATAGCCCCTGCACTCCAGCCTGGGGGACATAGAGAGACCCTGTCTCTTTAAAAAGTACGTAATGTGTTTGAATTAAAATTTCTCCTCTTTTCTCCCAAGTTGCTTCTTCCCCTCCTCCTCTTTGCCCCTCATTCAATGTCTGCAGTCCTTGGGGTTCTGTCCTTGTTCCTCTGCTCTTCCCACTCTACAGAGAATGCTCTGTGAGTGATCTCATCCACTCCCACGCTTTCAACTTCCATCCCCAAACCAATGCATGAAGCTGAAAGTGGGAAAAAAAAAACCCAAAAAACTAAAATTGTTGAGTTGGAAGTCCTTAGGCACCTCAAAGCTTGGCAGGTTGAAGGTGTGGCAGAATAACGGATTGAAGATTTAATTTACATTTTGTTTTCCCTGTTGTAGGAGAATCACAGTACTATGTGTATTTTATTCTCTGTAATTTTTCCTCACCAATTCTAAGACATTGCCTGGGACTTCTCGCCTCAGGGACAGTGGTGTTGGCTAGGCTGAAGGCAAAATTAGCCTGAAGCCTGGCACTTGCCTTTGAAAACATAAGCTCAGCCAGATTATTCTAGGTCAGGGTTTCTGAACCCCAGCACTGTTGACATTTTGAGATGGATAATTCTTTGTTGTGAGGGGCTGATGTCTAGCAGGTCCCTGGCCTCTACCTACTGGATGCTGGGAGCACCCTCCACCCAAGCTGTAACAACCAGAGCATCTCCAGACAATGCCAAACTTCCCCCAGGCACGGGGGGATTATCCCTGGTTGAAAATCACTGTGCTAGATCATCCAAAACAGGACAGGGGAGAGGCCCTATGGAAACTGCCAAACGGGAATTGGACGGCTTCCCCTACTCTAGGAAGTGGGGTGCTTGGAGATCCCAGGAACCACGGTTGCCTCCTCCTTCTTGTTAGGTGACAGGCCACAGTGGTAAAAAACATCCCATCCTCCTGGCACGGCACCACTCCCAGTCCTTCCAAAGTGGCATCAGCGTGCAGAAGAAAGGAAGCTGTGGAGTTCCCAGGCATTTGGGGTGCTGCCTCCTGGGTCCCTCTCTGTCCGGAATGCCTGCTTCCTTCTCCACCTATAGACCACTCATCCCTATTCTCCCTCTGTGCCCGGGGCTGCTCTTGGCTGCCCCCTGCAGTCAGGAGGCCCTACTGCAGCCAGACAATCGGTCACGTCTGTGGGAAGTTTGGGAATTAATATTGGGGTAACTTTTGACACACTGCCTAAAGCATCTCTCAAGTGCCCCAAGTGTCCTTAGTGCTCCAAGGTTGAATCTTCTGGTAAAGACTGGCATCTTCTCTAGATCTTTGCTCCCTCCTTGTCGTGCAAAAGAATGAACACAGCCCAGTGAATGATTATTCAACTCCACCTCCTCACGACTTTGCAGAATCTCCTGCTCCACTGAGTCCTTATGAGCAAGTGGCATTGCCCAAATACACCAGACTTCCCAGTAGCTCCTCCCCACACCCACAGGCAGGTGGCCAGGCCCCAGGGATCCCAGAGCTGTCCTCTCCATTGGTAAATCCTGCTGGACCTATGAAGGATGTGTTTTCTTTATCCTTTTCTGAAAGGAGTATCTGGTAATCCCAGTCCTTATACATAACCCTGAAAGTCCCTGTATTTCTGCCAAGTTATCTAAGCCATTCCAAACCAGGGGTATGCTACCTCCATCACACTTGGTTCGTTTGTTGTAATGCACACACATTCTCATCTTCCCAAATTTCGTATGTACAACTGTAGCTGGAGTTACATATGGACTCTTGAACTGAGAAATAATGCCATGAATTGATAGTTCTTTGATATGCTCCCTTGAAACACTTTTTGTCTATAGAGGGATCCTTCTAGACGGCTTTCTCATAGGATCCTGGAACTCTCTTCCAAGGGTTCCTTCTTTCACAGTGAATTCATAAAGAGAAAACAGCTTCCTCCTGCCTTGCGGCTTCCCTATCAACTTCCCTATTCCTCAAATATTGGGATCCCCAAAGCCAAAATGGGTTCATCCCCCTGGCAGGCTGTTGGCTGGAGCATGTCAGAGGTTGTCCTCTTGCCTCCCAGCTTCTATGTAATTGTCAATATCAGCGAAAAGGCCTGTGTTGGTTGAGTGATGGCCTTTCCTTCATCTGCCCATTGCTAAGTATGGTGACAAGGGAACATGTGCGGAGACTGACAAGATAACCTCGAAGGCAGGCTAACAGCTGGCCAAGGGGAGATGTGGTCCCACTGGGTGGCCCAGTGTGCCCAGAGGTACTGAGATGATAAAGCACCACAGTAATGTCATGACCTCTCAACCCCCACCACCAGCCTGGGAGGGCTCAGCGTCCTACGACATACCCCAGGCATGGTCATCCGCTGCACCTGGGCCATAGATATCATGCCCAAACACAATATGTAAAGGAACATGGGCCAAGTAATGGTCATAGAATGACTAAAATATAATAGCAATTTCTATGTTTGACATACCTCCTCCTTCATTTGCCTAGACACCTTTGCTTGAGGTTTCCCTAGTCTTGGAGACAAAGGCCTGGAATGGCAACATGGTAGCTTCAGTGAGAGGGCCTTGGATCATAGGCAGGTTTGAACCTATAATTTCTTGGGCCTGACTTGCTCTGGCCTTGGGCAAAGAACCACCCCCGTTACTCATAAATTGTGCCCCAATCCCACCCACTGGGAGGCCCTGGGGACCTTCCTGGCTGGGAACCAGGAGCTCCACCCACCCCTCCCATAGTGGGTAGAACATGTAAGTAGTTGTGCCGCTCTGAGCTTGTTCTTGGCCTGCATTCGGGGCTCTGGGCCAGACCCCCAAGGGTTCCTCGAGCTGTAATCTCCCCCCAGGGCCCTGGAACTAGAGACTTGTCTTCAGGTTCTGCCTGGTGGACTCTTTCCAGCCTCCACGGGTTCTGCTTCACTTAGATAGATCACCCTGAACCTCGTTCTGCAAAATATTTTATGATAGGAAAGAACCCAGCCCAAGGATCTTGCTGGCTGGGAGCCAAACTCTAAATATGGGCCATCAGAAGTCTCTGCTGGTCACATCCAACTTGCTTCCCCTCTGGCCCATGGACTATGACTCCTGTAGGGAAAACCCATGGAGGAGTTTATTTCCCAGCCTTGGGCTGGCCGTGTTCAGGTTTTCACCCCTCTCCCTGCACCCTCCACTCCCTACAACCCACCCTCAACATAGAGATTCTATATGCCCAGGGCAGACACTATGCAGATGGATTAATTGGGAATAGAATCCCATGGGTTTGAAAATCATCAACTGTCTATACTGATTAATGGGTTTGTGTCAACCTGGAGAAGAGGTTAAAGACCACCCTCAGGATCTGCTTTTAATATCTTAAACCAGCACATGCTTTTTGGGGGCAGCCTTTGCACCAGGTGCTGTGCATAGCACTTTCACGGATTTCATCCCTCTGAGATGGAGCAGGAAGCTGGAAGAGGCAGCAAGAGGCCAGGAGCCAGAACGGGGGCATGAGAAGACCTCACTGGCTGAACCAACTGGATAAAATGGAATGTACTTGGTACCCATGGTGGACCCTATACTGCTGGCAATGCAGTGAGCAGAGATGACACAAAAGGGCCTTCTACCTCCCACAGCCACATAGAGGTGCTAAGCAAAATACAACATACAGATTACAAACACATGGTCAAGCTTAAAAGAAAGAACAGGAATCCCCAGGTGTCAGATAGGGACCTCAAAGACAAAGCAGTAAGCAGAAATGGATACTATGGGGCATCTTGGATCCAACGATTTGGGGGCTGGGATTTTAATACTCCCAGGGGCAGCACTGTGGCCTCCAGCCTGTGCAAGGTGAGAGCATGAGCTCTCATAGAGCAGCAAGAAAAACTTTTTCCATCAGCTCAAGGAAGCATCAGATAAATTGCTAGGGCCATAGGTGGGGAAAAAGCACAAGTCATCTAATGCAAGAAATCAAAATCCCAGATGACTGTTACGTGTAAGTCTGAATTTATATTCTCTAGGTGAGGCAGGATCCTCCAAATTCTTCCCCCTAAAACACACCCAGGGTGATTTGAACCATTAAGGACATTCTACAACCCAGGAAACAATTTGAATATCCATTAAAAGGAGACCTAATAAATTATAGTATCTTCATACAAGGGGATAGTATTATGCAGCATTTAGAATGAATGATGTAACAACATGGATAAATTTCTTAAAAACATAATTTTGTGTAAAAAGCAAATTTTGGAAAGATTATTATGTCTGTTTATTTTTCTATATGAATTTCATAATTGCCTTGTCTAGTTCTTCCTCTCTCTCCCTAAAAGGAGCTATTAATATTTTTATAAGGATAATGTTAAGCTTAAAAAATTAACTTAGAAAAAATCAACTTAGGGGAAAATGAAATAGTTATGAGGTCAAATTTTTCCATTCAGGAATATTGATAGACTTCTCATTTCAAGATTCTTTTAGTATCCTTCCAAGGTGGTTAAAAGTGCATTTTTGGTTTTGTTTTTTATGTGTGTCTCAGACATTTCTTGTTAAATTTATTCCTAGGTATTTATCTTTTTGCTAATTTTGTAAATAAGCTTGTTTATTCTATTATATCCTCTAACTGGTTGTTATTTATATATATGAAAGCTAATGATTTCTATATGTTCATCTTGTATACTGCTACCTTTTTGAATTTTCTTGTTGTTAGCAGTAGTTCCAAAGTATATCTTCCAATATTTTTCAGATATATAGTTATATCATCTAAGAATTATTTTATTTTTAATAAATTTATATATTTTAAAATAATATAAAAATAATTTATAATTTTATTTTTAATTTTTTTACTTCTAATTTCTTCCTCTTATTTAATTTCGTTGATTTCTGTCTCCAGTACAATGTTAAATAATAGTTCTGAAAGTGGGAAATCTTTAGTAGGAAATCTTCCAGCACTTTCCCATTATATATGATGCTGATTTTTGAGTTAAGATAGATTTTCCATCTTAAGAAAATTTCAATCTATTCCTAGTTTATTGAATTTTTTAAAAACAATAATTGATGATTTCTTTTCATAGATGATTCATTTTCATATAATGAATCATTGTAATTGGTTTCTTAATGCTAAACCATCCTTGCATTCCTAGAATAAATTCCACATGGGTATGATTTATTATACTTTTAAGTGCTGCTAATTCTGTTGCTAATGTTTTATTTAGGATTTTAAAATTGATATTCCTAAGTGAAATTAATCTGGTATTTCCTTTTGGGTTTAATCTTTACTGGGACTTGGTTCTAATATATTGCTTGATTCATTAAAATAATTCAGATTTTTTCCCTTCTTTTCAGTGTTCTAGAACAGAATAATTAATATTGGAATATTTGAATTATTTGTTCTTTAAAGCAGATAAAGTTCTTCTGTGAAACAATTTGGCCTGGTGCCTTTTGGGAGGTAGCTCTTTACATAATTTTCTCAATTTTCTCATAGATAGCAGCAGTACATTTAGAATGTTTTATATCTTCTGGAACCATTTTGGTAAATTATTTTTTCTTAGCAAATTCAATAGTCATTCTAGCTTTTAAATTAGTTTTCATAGATTCTAGCTTTTAAATTAGTTTTCATAGGGTTCAGCAAACAGTTGTCATGATTAGATTTGTGTTAATTTCTCTTTATTTTTTCTAATTTCTATATATTTGTCTCTAAAGTTTTTCTTAATTAGGGCTAGAAACTTATTTTACTGTTGTCCTTTTAAATCTTTTTTGGATGTTATTTATTCTACTCTTATTCTTCTTTCTATGTTCTCTAACTCATTAGATTATCCTGGGTACTTCATTAACTTTTTCCTCTGCTTTCTTTAGGTTTATTTTGCTATTCTTTTTCTAACTTTATGTGTTGGATGCATCGTTCTCACTCCTGTTTATTGAATTTAAAGCTAAACATTTAAGGTTATGCAATTTTTCTCTGGCATTTCTAGCTCTGTCCTCCTACCTTTTCACCCTCATCCCCGTGCCACTGGGCTATTTGTTTTCTGATTTTATTATTTTCTGCCTTATTGAATTACAATCTGAAAATTATTTCTGTAATATTTTTATTTGAGGGGGAAATTTATTGAGGTTTAACTTGTGGCCTTATATATGATCAATTTTTATAAATTTTTAGAAACTTAAAGGAAAACCATAGCAGAGTTCTCTCAATATGTCTCTCTGTGTCTCTGTGGTATATAATATGTATATATGAGTATATGTGCATATATGACAGACATACATCATCCCGTGATAAGTATATTATTTATATTCATATTTACTTTTTACCCACGTAATCTGTCAAACAGGAAAAAAGTAAAATCTTCTACTCTTAGTGTGTTTCTTTTTCTCCTTGTATTTCCTGTCAGTTTTGTTTTTCACGTACATGCTACTTTATCGGGTACATAGGTAGTTTATAGCCATTGTATCTTCATCACGGTTAAGTATATAACATACATATAATATCATTAGGATATATGCAAACATATTATGTTAATAGAATTTCAAAGTTCTCTTCTTTGTCTCATTTAATGACTTTTATCCTGATTTCCACTTTGTCTAAGGATAATCCCAGCACCTGGGCTTTACCACTTCTATTAGTTTCCTAGAGTGGCTAAAACAAAATACCATAAGTGAGTTGGCTTACAACAAACAGAAACCTAGTGTCTTGCAGTTTTGGAGCCTCGAAGTCTGAGATCAGGGTATGGCCAGGCCCGTGCTCTCTCTGATGGTCCTGGGTGAGAATCCTCCCTTGCTCTTCCAGCTTCTGCTTTGCTGGCAGTCCTTGGCATCCCTGGGCGTGCAGATGCATCACTCTAGTCATGCGGCCATCTTCTCCCTGTGTGTCTTCACATCGTCCCTCTACACTCTGTGATCCAGTTTCCTCTTTTTATAAGGACACCAGCCATATTGGATGAGAGCCCACCTATGACCTTACTTTAACTTTTTTTTTCCAGAATATTACAGGGGTACAAATGTTTGGTTACATAATTTGCTTTTGTACAATCTGAGTCAAAGTTCTAAGTGTGCCTATCACCCAGATAGTGTTCATTGTACCCATTAGGTGTGAATTTACCCATCCCCTCTGCCTCCCCCCACCTACTTGATTTCCGTTGAATTTTACTTCCATATGTACACGTGAGTGTTGATTGATTAGTTCCAATTTAGCATGAGTACACGTGCTGTTTGTTTTTCCATTCTTGTGATACTTCACTTAGAATGGTCTCCAGTTCCATCCAGGTTGTTACAAAAGATATTTGTTCACCATTTTTTTATGGCTGAGTAGAACTCCATAGTATACATATACCACATTTTATTAATCCACTCATGAGGTGCTGGGCAGCTGGGTTGTTTCCACATCTTTGGAATTGTGAATTGTGTTGCTATAAACATTCGAGTGCAAGTGTCTTTTTAATAAAATGACTAATTCTAACTTGATTACCTCTGTAAAGACCCTCTTTCCACATAAGATCACATTCTGAGGCAGTGGTGGCTAGGACTTCAACAGATCCTTTTTAGAGAACACAATCCAACCCATAACACCACACCTAGGCCTGCTGGGGCAAGGTGACAGCATGGTGACCAGAAGCTGGACAGGGGAGCTCTATGGAAAAGGCCTCTCTAAAGGCTGTGGGTTCTCTGGAGGGATTCAGGTCAAGCAGGTGACCGAGCAGGCAGGGAGCTGGGGAATAAATACCCCTACATCTCATTCTCCCCCTCCAGTTTCTCCCACCATGTCACATTGGGAAGCCAGAGGACGAGGTAGCCCAATGATGCAGTTCACATGGGTCAGCTTCCCAAGGCATGAGTCAGTCTGGAAAAGGGTGGAAGTGGATCTGAAGGGCAAACAGAAGTTGTCCAGCAGACTCAAATTTCCAACTTCCTTAAGGCAACATTTTTCTGGTGCATATTCTTCATGTATTAGTAAGTTTCATTTAGTGATTTTTTTCTTCTTTTTCATAGAGCATCTTTGTATTGATAACATGTTAGTTCCTTCTTATTACTCATCAGGGAATTAGTTGCATTTCCTAAAAGAATTTTTCTTCCTTGGGAAAGAGGGTCAATAGGCAGGGAGTTCTAAGCAGTGTTCCAGTGGTGGTTTTCACAGCACAAATATTCTTATTTTCTACTACCACAGAGACAAGACAGCTTCCTACAAATATGGCTTGTCTGTGTGATTCTTTCTGTAGTTGCATCTCCCTTGCTTCTCCTTACATACCAGGTTCAGGGGAACTTCTATTTCCATCGCAGCTCACTCCCATTCCTATAGCCATGGTTACAAACAAGAGATCTGCATACTGCTTTTGCACCTTGGATTGTGCCTTTTGCTTTCAGGAGGTGAATTTTTTTCAGGAGACTTTTGAGATCTCCCAGTAGTGAGTCCTCTTATTGCTAAAATTTCTCTGTTCCATTTTGTTTTGTTTTGTTTTGTCTTCTCTTCATTCATTGAAATCCTGCTTGGTCTCAGCTGGCTTTGGCTGTTCTTTCACATAAAGAGTCTGTGGCTTCTTGTTTCACTAAAAATGAAGTTTATAGACTTTATTTTTCGTGTAGCTTTGCAATGCTTTTCAAGAGGAAAGTGAGACTATGTTGACTTATACAGACACATATAGGAAGTCTTTTCCAATTGCTAAATAATTGTTCTTAAGATTGTCAGATCAAATCAAATGTATCTGTGGGTCACATCCAGCCCATGTTATGGCAGTGTAGGACTTCTTCATTAAGACATAGTGGTCAAGCACAAAGCTTTGGGGACAGTCAACTCAGTATAGTGTGTTGAGCGGTGCCTTCTCCGCCCCCCTGCAAAAAATGTCCATCTATTTGGACAAAAGGTCTTTACAGATGTAATTAAGGATCTTGAGATGAGATCATCCTGCATTGTTCAGATGGTGCCTAAATCCAGTGACAAGTGTCCTCAAAAGAAGAGGAGAAGACAGACACAGAGGAGAAAGCAACATGAAGATATAGGCAGACATTGGAATAATGTGCGTCTGCAAGCCAAGGAAGGCTGTCAGTCACTGGAAGCGGGAAAGGTAAGGAACAGATTCTCTCCTAGAGTCTCCTAAAGGAATCAACCCTGATGACACCTTGAGTGCAGAGTTCTGGTTTCCAGAACTGTGAAAAACACACTTCTATTAATTTAAGCCACCCAGTTTGTGGTAATTTATTACAACAGTCACAGGAAACTAACACACCCAGTTTGAATCCTGCCTCCACTATTTTCAAGTCATGTGACTTTGAGCAAGTCCCCAGGATGCAGCGGAAGGAACTGGCTGAAGAAAGCATGGCTGGACTCAGATCTCTGCAGGGTTGTCACAGGACAGCAGAAGTACCTGCGCTGTGGGTGGCCACAGAAGACAGGGCTAAGACCGGCAAGGAAGTCTGGACTTCAGGTGAAGGAAAGACTTTCTAAGTGTCAGAACAATACAGACATGGAAAGGTGCCCAGCTGTGAGTGACAACAGGGATCCTGTCACTGGAGATGAACAAGGAGAGCTGAGACCCACCTGCAATGTGAGTATTAAGGGGACAATCCCGGGGTCGGTTACAACCTTGCCCCTGCTAGGGCACTTTTGACAAATGACTTAGAGTTTCAGGCCTTAAGTATCTCATATACAAAATGGGGATAACAGTGCTAGAAGTTGTCATCAGGATCACATGAGAATTACAATGAGAAGAGCACTGACTATGTGCCAGGCACTGTGCTAAGTATTAGCACAGTATTATACATATTAACTTGTTTAGTGATGCGTTCTTGATAAAGGTGTCTATTATGATTTTGTGGTGGTGGTTTTTCATGCTGTGGTAAAGCGTTCTTGACCCAGAGATGGAGTAAATTTAGGGAATCTACAAACCCCACATAACTAGTGTGTGCATGTGTGTGTGTCTCTGGAGAGCTGATCTGAGTCTCAAAGGCAACAGTGACTGAGAAAAACATAGGCTATCTGCGGCAAAGGGCTGGATTCTGCAGCCTAGGTGAGCCCTTCCAGCCTAGAACAGGATGGGGTGGAGCAAAGGCTGCTACGGCCAGATGTGTGTCCAGGACAAAAGGAGCCTGGGCGTTCCGTGGGCGCGGGGCTTCCTCCCACCAGATTCCCCTCCCTACTCCCCCTCGCCTGTGAGCTCCAGGTGAATTTGGATGGGGGAAGCAGCGAGAGAAGAAAAAAGAAATGAGCAATTCTGATGCACTAGGGGCAATTTCTACAGACAATACTTGGTGCCCATAAACGCCCACCACCTCCGGCTGCTCCCCCGAAACCCAAGGAGCATCATTTTCCATTCTCGCCTCTGAGATAATAAGTTGGAGAGAAGCTTCATATTTCAAATCAAAACTGTTTTCCAACTAGAGAAAGAGTGGAAACTTTTCAGGCAAATTTCATATGCAGTAACACAATTTCCTCCTGTTCCACTTCTTTTTTCACCTAATACATGATAAATATTCAATGTCTCCTTGAGCAAGCACGAGCAGAGAGCTGGGAGGCGCGCTCGTCGTGGGTGCTCAGTGGGGGCAGCCGGTGGGGCGGACAGAGGTCTTTCTCTTTCAAGACCTGCCTGGATGCCGGCCTCCACGACTGGCTACGCCACGTGCACCTGGGAGAGCCCTCACTCCCGTCGGAATTAGCCCTGGCCTCCCCTGGAGGGAATAATTGAAAATTATTTATTATCTTAATGGCTGTGACCATTGTTCATGGGGGAAATGCTTTGAGGAGGTGCTTGGGATGGATGGTGAGACCCAACAGAGAGATAATTAGGATGTTTTGTGACTTGGGGGCGTTCTCTTTCAGGGGCCAGAGGTCAGGGGACAGGGATTAGGGGACACAAAAGAGAAAACCCTCACCAAAAAAATGTTGGTGGGCTCCAGCAATACGGCAGAAGGTTGATGACAAACAAATGGTGGCTTGTGGTTGGGAGCACAGACAGCCTCCCTTCCCCAGGTGATAACAATATCTAGCTCTGCTCTCCTGGGCACCTGCCATGTGCCCGGCACTGACCTAATGCTTCTCCTGCATCACAGCGTTTAATCCTCACAGCATTACTACGATGTGGGGACTGTTAGTATTTCCATCACACAGACAAAGAAACCAAAGCTCAGGGAGCTTCAGCAAATTGCCTAAGATCACGCTGCTAGCAAAGTGAAACACAGATAACCACTACACAGGCTCTAGGCTGGGACAATTAAAAAGACTCACCCTTCCAAGTGCTGACCAAGGATACAGAGCAACTAGAGCCTTCACATACTGCTGGCGAACATACAGTAGAACCACTTTGGAAAACCAGCAGTTGCCTATAAAGTCAAACAGACACTTACCCTGTGACTCACAATTCCACTCCTACATATTTCTCCAAGAGAATTGAGTATATATGCCCACAAAAAGTGTACAAGAATGTTCATAGCAGCTTTGTTCACGCGAACCCCAAACTAGAAAACTCCAATTATCTACTAGCAGGTGAATGGATAGAAACCTTGGGTATATACCTACAAGGGAAACCGTTCAGCAATAAAAAGGAGCAAATCAGTAATACACACAGCATGGATGGATCTCAAAATCCACATGCTGTGCGAAAGAAGCCAGATACAGAGTGAACACCGTGATTCCCGTGGCAGGGAACAGATTAGTGGCTGTCCCAGGCTCGGATGGGCAGGGATTGACTGCAGAGGGGAGCCAGGGTGCTGGAAATGTTCTGTATCTTGACTGGGGTGGTGGTTACACAGATGTAGACATCTGTCAAAAAACATCAGATGAATATACAAAGTGGGTGAATTGTATTGTATATACATCATACCTCAGTAAGTTTGTTTTTAAAAACTCCAAAGTGCTTACCGTGGCCTCTATGGTCCAATGCCCCTTCCTCCTCCACCTGTCCCTCCTCTCTGCCCTTGGCCCTCTATTCTGGCCACACCAGCCTCCTCGGTTGTCCTCACTTTGTCCAAGCACATCTCCATCTCTAGGGCTTTGCCCCTGCTGCTCTCGCGGCCTGCCGTGCTTGCCCCAGGATGCTCGCGTGCCTCCCTGCCTCGCCTCTACAGATCTCTGCTCAGAAGTTACCTCCCAGTGTGGTCTTCTCTGGCCTCTGCCCTCCATGTAAAGAAACACCCACCCCACACATCCCTGGTCCCATCCCCTGCTTTCTTCTCCAAGGTATTTATCACACCCTGACACTGTATGGTTGTATCCGTTTAGTATTTGTCCCCTGTCTAAAGTAAGCTCCATGAGAGCTAGGACTCAGTCTTGCCTGGCAGTACTCTGAGGTCTAGAGCAATACCTGGCATGTAGAAGATGCTCGGTCATTCGTTATTGAAGAATGAATTGGACCCTTCAGATCCTGCTTTCCTTCCCTTTTCCTCACTGCTCTTCCCTTAAGAGGAGGGGAAGAAAAATCTTTTAATACCAAAAAGATATCTTTTAGAGATGTACCCACTCTACCATAAAACAATTTTTTCTTCTGAAAATAACAATTATAATAGAATTTTTTATTTCTCAGCTTCAATCATTTGCATTTGGGGATTTCATCAATACTCAGCAGTACCCCAAGAACACTGAATGGATATTTGTCCTACATTTGTATAAAGGACATCCAAAACAAAGAGCCATTTTTCCAAGGTGACTTCTGTCTTTAACACCAGAGACTGGTAGGAACTGAAATCTGCCAGCAACTTATAAAAAAATTCAGAGTCTTTCTGCAATACTTTTGTCCTGCCTCACTGATCACCCTTCTACATGTATATTTATTTATTTACATAATCGAGATTATACAGCATGAAGACTTACAGTTCTGTATCCTGTTTTTCTCGTTTAACAACATGGAGTATTTTCCCGTGTCATTAAAAATTCTTGGAAAATATAATTGTTAATGGCTATAGAATGCTACCATAGTTTATTTAAGCACTCTCTTACTCTGAAATATTTAAGTTGTCTCCTTTTTAAAAAAATTTCAATTATAAATAATGAATGTCATTGTGTATAAATTTTTGCCTGAATTACTGAGTATTTCCTAGAGGAGGAATCCTAGCCCCAAAGGATGTGGGGTCTTTTGTTTGTTTGTTCATTCGTTTTTAGGTTTTTAATACATAGTCCCAACTTACATTTTAAGTTTTCAATACATAGGTCCAATTTGTTTTCCAGAAGAGAGATACCAATTTAAATTACCAACAATAGAATATGAGAGGGCTGTATTGCTTCACCCTGCAAGCGCTGGGCATTACCATTCCTTAAATCTTTGCTGATTTGATAGATAAAAGTGCTATTTTTGTCTTAATTTCTATTTCTTTGATTACTAGTAAAGTGAAACATCTTTTTACACATTTATTGGCCATTTGTATTTCATCTTCTGTGAATTATGTTTTTCTCCCACTTTGTAATCAAAGTGTTAGTGTTTATCTTAGTGAATTGTCAGAGCTCTCAGTATGTAATAAAGCTATTAACCCTTTTAGTTGAGAATCTTTGTTTTCTGGTTTGCTTGCCTTTTATTATGTTTATGCTGTTTTTGAAATATATATGTTTTTAACCCTCTTTATTGTTGTCAAGGTCGCTGCTTTGTTCAGGAAGTCCTGTCCTACCCCAGGTGGGGTTAGAACACTGGGCAGTGTCAGGCACAGGTCACTGCATAAATTACCTCCTGCCAGCCTCCAGCCACCTATGAGCCATGCGGTAGGGGTTATCATCTTCACTGTTATTTTTCATTATGTAAAACTTTCAAGCACACACAGAAGAAAATAGATACATTGACTCTGAAGCAAATGCTTCAAGATAATGTGGGACGGTAGGGGGAGGTCATAGGCCCAACAAGAGTGGCCATGAGCTGGGGTGACTATAGCTGATGCTGAGTTCGTGGGGGTTCTCTCTACTTCTGGAAGGTGATGTGGCCTGGGTGACACTTCAGGAGACCAAAAGAGGCAGCTATTTCCTGGCCCCTTCCCTATGATAGGCACTGCCGTAGGGTCCTTGAATCATCCCATTGAACTCTACAACCACCCTAGGAGGAAGGACTTATTAGTCCCATTTTACAGATGAGGACATTGAGATTCAAACTGATGAATTACTCAAGGTCACGTGACTGGCGAGTGCAGAAGCAGGATCTGAACTCAGACCATCCTGACCCAAGTTTCATATTACTTCCACTGGGTCAGGCTATCTCTCTGGAAGCACAGTTTGTTAACTGAAACAAACGATGGAACTCTTTCATAGAGTTTGGCTTAGCCACACTCCCAGGAGAGGACTCTGATTAGAAATTAAGCTGATTTTTTAAAAATGAGAAGTGTAGTTCTTCTTCTTTGACTGAATTTATGGACAAAGATTCAGGCCTGCTACTCATTCATTTCATCTGTCATTATTTCCGTAATCATTCCAAGCACCACCAGTGTTCAAATTGATTTAAAAACAAAAGGGCAGGCCCGGTGTGGCGGCTCACGTCTATAATCCTAGCACTCGGGGAGGCCGAGACTGGATGATTACTTGAGCTCAGGAGTTCAAAACCAGCCTGAGCCAAAGTGAGACCCAGTTTCTATTAAAAATAGAAAAAATTAGCTGGGCAGGGTGGGACACTGAGGCAGGAGGATCGCTTGAGCCCAGGAGTTTGAGGTTGCTATGAGCTCGGCTGATGCCACAGCTTTCTATCCTGGGCAACAGAATGAGACTCTGTCTCAAAAAATAAAATAAAATAAAACGAAACAAAACGGCAGACAAATTAGAAGAGTCATCACAGACATTTGGCCAAGAGCTTTCTTGCTGACAAAACACTTTAATTCACATCCTAGTGAACACTTTAATTTGCATCCAGTCAACTATTGCTGTGATAATGCTGAGTAACAAACAAGCCCAGAACCTCAGTGGCTTCCAACAGCAAGCATGCATTGCATTGGTCTCCAGACTGCTTCTCCACTTCCTACCCCGGGATTTTCATCCTTTTATCTTCTCAAATACATAAGAAGTTTGCCTGTACACTATAGTCTTTTAGGCATGCCCAGACTTTGACGATACCAAAAGCATTTTCACTGAAGCATTTTTATGTGAATTTGTAACCCTTTTAACAATATAGCTGAGGCTGAGACAGAACTGAGGACACAATTGTCATTTTCTCCTAGTTGTAACTCTTTCTCTGTTTCTTTCATTCAGAAACTGTGCTGGAATTTGAGAAAGTGAGAGTGTTATCATGGCAGGGAGGACCTCAAATCTGTTCTGATTTATATTTTTTCAAAAAAATAAACAAATCACCGCAAATCACTTGTGGTACAATGTCACAGTCTTACCACCAAGAACAGCTGAATTGCACAGCAGTGGGTAAGAAGGGTAAGTCATTTAGCTATTTGGACAGCATATATTAGTTAAGCATCTACTGTGTGCCAGGCAATGGGGACACGGTGCTCTCACAGAGCCACATTTTATTTGGGAGGAGGGGGGCACAGGCAATAAGTAAATGTATTTATATTTATTTATTTGTTCATTTTTGAGAGTGAGTCTCCCTTTGTCACCCTGGGTAGAGTGCCCTGGCATTACCCTAGCTCACTGCAACCTCAACCTTCTGAGCTCCAGCAATCCTCTTGCCTCGGCCTTCCAAGTAGCTGGGACTATAGGCATGCACCACCATGCCCAGCTAATTTTTCTACTTTTAGTAGAGACGGGGTCTCGCTCTTGCTCAGGCTGGTCTCGAACTCCTGAGCTCAAACAATCCGCCCACCTCAGCCTCCCGGAGTGTTAGGATTACAGGTATGAGCCACCGCACCCAGCATAAATAAATGTATTTTCAAAAGGCCATTTAGTGATATTCAGGCGATGGGATACCCTAACTACCCTGATTGATCATTACACATTCTATGCAAGTAGCAAATTTTACATGTACACTATAAATATGTACAAAATATAATGTATCAAAAAAGTTTTTGAAAATAAAAAAGGCCATTTGAGTAGATGCTAAATGCAGTAGCTTTGCAGGAAGTAGAGCATGATAGTGGGACAGTGTGGGAGGGGGCACACCAGGGCAGGCCTCTTCCAGGAAGTTGACCAGATGAAGCCTTGAATGCCGAGGAGCAAGCCATGCACATCTGGAAGAAGAGCACTGGACAGAGGGGACTGCAGAGACAAGACCTATAGCAGGAGCAGAGAGAAGGCCAGTATGGCTGGAGCAGAACGAACAAGGGGAGGTGGCAGATGAGAGGAAGAGGTAGAAAGGAAGGCTCCTGGAGGGCCCTGGGGGCCTGGAGAAGGGGTGGGGATTTTCCTCCGACCTTTGAAGACACTGGAAAGTTTCCACAGGGAAGTGACCGTAATATGACACGATCCCTCTGACTGCCCCAGGGGCCACTGAGTAGAGCCACTGGCTCCTCTGGCTGGCTGGGCACAGGGTCTCTCCTTCCCATTTTCCATGGCTCCTTCCTCGAATCCCACCTTGGAGGAAAGAGACGAGGATCCTCCAGAGAAAAGGAGGCGCGCTGTGGTCCAGGAAAACCAGCAGCTGCGCTCCCATGTGCAGTGGAAGCCGCAGTATTTTTCCTTCCAAGGTGCACTTGTATCTTCCCAGAAGCCTTCAGCACACATGAGCTAAATCCACATGGCGACTCTGATTGCGCGAGCGCCAGGTCAGGGAGAAGTTGGGAGACACGAGGGACCTTCCACAGCCTGCGTGTGTTGGCCACCCCTAAGCCAACGCCAGCCCCCAAATGGAGCCCCTTGGATCCCGTGCTTCTCCACCCCCTTACAGCTCCCACGGAGCTGCGTCTCACCTGAGCCCAGGAGGCAGCTCATCCCCACGCACAAGTGAGGAGACCCAGGTGCAGAGAAATGAAGTTTGAGCCCAGAGTCACAAGGGCCTAAATGACAAGGCCAGGAATTGAACTGGAGACTTCTTGCCACACACCCAGTGCTTTTGCCTTTCTTAGTTCCTGCAGCAGTCAGAGACGGCCCGGGGGAGTCTGCTGTGGGCTAGGCACTGCTTTGAGAGCTTTACACATATTCATAGACTTTATCCTCATAAAAATCCTGTGATTTTTGTGCTACTATTTCATAGATGAAGAAACTGAGACAGAGACATTAAATAACCCGCTCAAGGTCACGCAGATCTACAAAGTGGCACAGCCAAGGTTGGAGCCGAGCCGTCTTTATCGCTGTGCTGTGCTGCATCTGACACTCACGTGTGGGAGGGGGAGAGGGGAGGGGCACAAAGGTATACAAACATGGTGCACTACCTGTATATTTGTGTAAACAGTTGCTGTAGGAGTGTATAAGTGGGTGCACCAATGTGAATGTACACACTTGGGAACATGCGCAGGGTTGTCTTTGCATAAGGCTTTTGCTGAGTGCTTATACACTTGTTTTTTGTATACATACACACACATGAGCGTCCAGGTGTGGTTTTAGGTGTCTTCTTATCAGTGCAGGTGTGCACACAGGCACTGAGCTGTGTATCTGTGTGTGCCCATGCACATGGATGCATGCATGCATATGAGTGGGTTTGTTAGTGTAGCTAACAGGCGTGTGTTGGGGACAGATACGCTTTCTAAGCGTGCGTGTGAGCACGAGGGCGTGTACGACACTGAGCGTTTGCCTGTGCGGATGGATAGGATTTTAAGGGCAGGTGCACCAGCTTGTTTATGTACCGTGTCTACAGCTGTGTTGGTCTGGCCAGCAGTGCACATCTCTTGTGGGAACTGTTCTCCGTGGCCCAACTCCAGTCAGGGCTCCACATGAAAGACACAAGGAGCCCTGGGATCAGAAGAGCCTCTTTGCAGAGTCAAAGTTCTGCACCATCATCACCAGAAACTATGCAGAAAAGCGGTTTGAAAGTGGAGAAATTGATACGTCTGTTCTCTAAACCCCAAATTATTTCTCCCTTTGCTTTGGTGTTTGGAAGCTGTCAGCAGCACCTTGGAGAGATGCTGTGTGCAACCCGTTGCAACCTGCATGTGATCTGGTGCAGAAGGACAGGTGAAGGTCACTTCCAGGGTGAGCTCCTCAGAGGATACAACTGCCAGCAGGCTCAGGGAGTACTGGCACCCTCCAGCCCTGCCTCAGCCCTGGGCCTGCCCAGCCGGAACCCACCTCTGCTATCCGGGTTACAGGGGCCAATGGTGCCATCAGGAAAAGGAAAGGAGGAGCTATGGAGTGGGGAGTCTGGGGAGACGGGAGGGAGGACCTGGCCAGGGCTGTGAGGCCAGGGCCAATACGGTCTGCTTTAATGGTCATTTGGTTTATAACTCCACACCTGAATTATAAGTGTCTCCAAATATGAAGGCCAGGATCATGCTGTCCTTTGAAGAGGCTGCTGGTTAAATCAGGTCCTACTGGTTGTTTGGCCTCAGCTTGCACAACTCCAGAGATGGGCAACTCATTACCTCTTGAAGCAACTGGTTCCCACTGGACAGCTGTTAGAAGTGAAGTCATTCAGCATATCCTGACAATGGCAGGTGCTGGAGTACAGAAGAAACTCACATTGGTCCCATCCCACCATCATGTACCAAGGACTGTCCTCAGCAGCTGTATGCTAGTGGCTTCCTTTACCCCAGGAAAGCCAGCACTCTTTTTCCTCTCACCAGATGTTCCCCTTCCTTTTACAGCTCCTCAAATGCTGGGACATGGAGTTCTGTCACCTCATCCCTCATCATATCCCTGCCTTGTCCCCACCTGCCACTCCCTCTCCATCCCCCTGCTTCCCCAGGGAGGCCCTGTGGCCGAGCCATGCACCCTCCAGACTTGGCAAGGCTATGGGGTCCATGCCGTTCTCAGGCTCCAGAGACCTAGAGACTGGGAAGAGAGGAAGGAAAGGAATTTCTAGATGCTTTCTTGGCATAAGACAAGGCCTCTTGGGGAGGCTGGGTCTTTCTTACTCAGAAAATCCCTGGATTATCTGCCAAAGATAGAACACGAAGTTCTCCAACAGTACCAGTAAGAAGTCTATGTTTTATAGCAGAACAAGGACTGTATCACTGGCTAAAATGGTGATGGTGATTGAGAGAACAAACAGAATGTTCATAGGAAAAGAGAGACAGATATAGAGACAGAGAAACTGACAGCAATAACGACAAAGAAAAACGTGCACAGAGCAGAAAGATACAGAGAGACAGATACAAAGGCGGACAGAGTCATGCAACAGAGCCTTAGAGAGACCAAGATGAGAGGCTCAGAGCTGGGAACAGATACAGATACTCCTAGAGACACAGAGAGCAGCTCATGGATGGAGAAACCAGCCACAGACTCAGGAAGACGTGCCTAAGATCTGGAAATCCAGACAGAGACACAGAACGGGGTGACCATGGAACACCCACATTTCCTTATTGTCTCTTGACTAATTTAAAAAAAAAGAAAGAAAATGATTTGATTTGAGGTCACTTGCAATAAAGATCCATGTGCAATAAAGGATAAACATAAAAGTGGAAATTTAAATCCAAACTATTATGGAAGAAGGAAAAAATAATTATACCAAAGACCTAGGTGTGGTTACTTAAGTGGTCTGCAATGAACACGTGGTTTCCACGCCCTGTGTGCTCCCTGCCCCTGATTCCTGGCTGGCCCTGCATCCTGCTCTAAGCAGCAGAATGTGGCAGGTGTGACACTGTGCCAGTTCGGAGCCTAGGCCTTATGAAGTCCTGGCAGCTTCCAGTTTTCGTGCTATGCTGAGGCCGTCCTGCTGCGCGAGGATGTCCAAGCTAACCACCCAGAGAAACCACACGGAGAACCAGGAATTCAGCCAACATCGAGAAGCAGGACCCCGGACATACGACCTACACTGAGCTGTGCCACAGCCCTCAACTGCAGCCACAGGGAGCAGAGATGAGCTTTCCTCACCGAGCCCTGCGCAAATTGCAGAATCATGAACAATAACAAAATGGTCGTGTTTTAAGTCAGTACATTTTGGGGCAGTTTGTGACGAGGCAATAGATCACTGAGATACTGGGTTACTACAGTAACAGTAGTTAAATCCAAGGGATTTCATCATTTCCTTTGGCTGATGGATGACGTGGGAGACTCAGAGCGTCTCTGTCCTGTGAAGAATCACAAATGACACTCAGCTCCTTGATCTTAAAATCAGCAAAGTTCCGCCAATGGCAAGCTGGAAAGAAGGTAGCCCTACACACACCTGCTGGGGGATGGCCATGACAGTGCTGCTGACCAGCAACTGATTAACGGCGGGTAAGGAGAATCAGAGCTACACTTTATATTCCCACTGACCATGTGCCAGTCTATCCCATTTTATAGATGAGAAAACTGAGGCACAGAGATGTGACACGATTGCCCAAGGTCTCAAGCCGGTACTTGTCAGGGTCAGAATTTGAGCCCAGAACCCACATTAGAGCTGTTAGTATCCAATTCAATCAAGCAGAAAAAACAAATCTCTATCCAGGAACTCTGAATGCAGAGCCACCTCTGAGTCTCAAAGGCTCTAAAGCCTAAATGCCCCCCAGACATTTTGGGGGGAGTGAGGTATGGGATAGGACAGGCAGGGGCTCTCACCCCTTCTCAGGGTGGGCTGGCTCTTTGGTGGGGTCTGTGTGTCCAGACCAGACCGGCGGCCAGGTGAGCACCCTGGCAGGGCTCCCCATCAGAGCGCACCGGGCCCGGCCCGTGCACCTGGCAGCACGCAGCAGCCCGCACCGCAGGCTCCACTGCAAGGCCCGGAGGTATCGCCTGACTCTGAAATTGGTTCCAGGAATACTTTTGCTGCGTATTATATCGCCTTCCCTGACACCCCCTCCCCCAGCACTTTTTTTTTTTACACTAAACTTTCTCTGAATTCACCTGATTTTTCCCATCTCCTTTACATTCTTTATGGCAATGGAGAAATAATCACCGCTTCTCCGGCAGGGTGATGGGAGTGTGCAATATTAACTGTAAATCAGGCAGAAATTGGTGAAGGGGAAGGGTTTGATGAGGTGCAGAGACATTATATCATTTCAAAGCACTTTTCTGGTCTCCAGTAATCCCCATGTAAATGAAAAGGAGGCGACGTGCCTCTCTCTCCCCTAGGCTGCAGAGAAAATCGTCCTGGAAAGAGGACACAGGGCAGAGGGAGGTTGGCTGGGGCCTGACAGGGGAGGCAGAAATGCCCAGGACTGTGCCCCCAACCCCTCCAAACCAGGGCTGGGCACACACCTGGGACTTGAATCATCCTGGCAATGCCTGGACTTCTTGGAAGATGAGGACCTGAAGCTATGGAGGGGGAGATGTCTGCGCTGTTCACCGACAGGAGGTGGGGTTGCATCCTAGAGCCCAGTGGTCTCAACCCCAGTGCTACTGCCCCCAAGGGAGCATCTGCAACATCTGGGGGCTTCAGGGGACTTGGTCCATTGTCATGATGACTAGGAGGCATCACAGAACTTGGTAGAAGCCAAGAATGCATCCTGTTAATGCATGGAACCTCCCACACAACAAAGACCCACCCCTCCTAAAATGTCAATAGCCCCCTCTCTGTGCAATGTTCACACGAAGAACATGGTCTTCCTGAAGAATGACCATCTATCAAGACCCATAACTGTAGGGGCCATCGCCGGGGAAGGGTCCAATCCCTCCCTGACCTCTGGGCTCCTTCAGACTTAAATCAATTCATCTAGGCTCACTGGCTGCTGGTTTAACTGAATTCAGCTACCTGCATTTCATCAAATCTAAGATGCCATTGATTGCTTGTAAGGGGAATCATTGTTTTATATACTACTAAAAACAAAGAAACTGCTGTGACCCAATGCTTTCTCATCACTTGGTTTTTTTAAATTTATACTTATTAAAGTATTCTTTAATACTTATTGAATCATTATCATATATCGTAGAATATTGTATATCATGGAATATTACAAGTGCAATGAATTGGCTACAGTATTCCTAACCTTCCTATTCAGGGTCTAATCTTCTGAATCACTTTTCAACTCAGGGTCATCAATGTCCATGTTTTCCCATGTAGAATCACCCTTTGAGACTTCAAGAGCGTAGATGATGCTGTGTTCCTTCAAAGAGGCCTCCACTGGTGTCTCTGGGATTTTCTTCCGAGCTGTTGATACCTGTTTTGCATTAGTGATGTTGGCTCTTTTTTAATTTGGCATATAATAGATGTACTTATTCTTGGGATACTGTAATAATTTGATACATTCATAAACTGTGTAAAGATCAAATCAGGGTAATTGGAGTATCCATCATCTTAAATATTTATCTTTTCTTTATGCTAAGAATATTCCAATTATTATCTCTTTGCTGGCTCTTTCCTGATCTTCCCAGAGTATGTCAGTAAAAGGTTTCAGACAATAAACAAGACTTATTCCCTTCCCCACATGGTCATAGAATATTCTGTTGACTGACCACCAAGGGGCTGGCTGCAGGTGCCTGGCCAGGCTCCCAGCATACCTGCATGACCATGTCAGTGGCGTGTTGGCTTCAGTCTCTGGAGGCTACCTCACCGCCACTGTCCAAACAGCAGCAATTGTAAGCTGATAAGATGAATCCCAACTGCAGAGATTCTAAAATGAAAAGAATTGTATACCTTAGAATCTATGAAATACAATATTGGAAAATTAGTTGGTCTCTGTGGATATATGCCCAGAGCTAGCAGGTATAGATCCACCCCAGGAAGCTACCTCAGGGACCACGTCTGCGAACATGCCTGCAACAGCTGTCTCAGGACAGTGCCATAGATGTGCCTGTGCTGTAGGGTTGGCAGAGTTAGCAAATAAAAATACAGGATACCTAGTTCAATTTGAATTTCAGATCAAAAAACCGAATAATTTTTAGTATCAGTATGTTCCAAATATCTCATGGGACATACTTATACCAAAAAAATAATGTCGTTGATCTGAGATCCAAATTTAAAGGGGCATCCTGCATTTTATCTGGCAATCCTATTTCAGGGCCTGATGCAGAGCTAATACATGCAGATGTGGCCAGGGTGCCTGGCCCAGGCTTGGGTTCCTGCAGGACTCTGGCTGCCCCACCAACACTCCCTTCATAGGCATGAGCTCAGTGCACAGGTAAGCTGGGCTCACATGTCCTATTCTAACATGCATGATCAGCCTGGGATCAGCCTCAGTTTGGCTCATTTATCACCACATGTAGTCAGTGATGAGGCTGGGCTAACAGGGGGCAGTTAGGCCAGGCCCAGGGCCTTGGAGGTCACAGCCCAATACAAAGATAGACCTGCACAACCCTGGATCCAACAGAGATGTCCAGCACCACAGCAATAGCTGCTTGGAGGGCCCAGGGAGGTTTCCCAGACCAGAACATACTTTGGACAAGCAGAAAAGTGGCTGGCAGAGAGATTTTGTGCAAAGCAGCATAAATATGAAGGTTTCAGAGGACTTTTAGCAAGTGAGAGAAGTCTAGTGTGCCTGGATCATGGGGTAACATTGGAAAGAAATGTAGAGGGAACTGGGCTGGACTCCTGGCTCTGTAACTTCATACCTGTGTGATCTTGGACAGTTGTTTACCTCTCAGAGCCTCAGTTTCCTGGACATCAAGCACATAGATGCTTACCCTTGGAACTCCTAGGGCACCAAGCAATACAGTTTGAAAACTAGTTCTGAAGGCATAAGGATTAACAAAGGATTTCACACATGATCAGATCCATGTAATAATAATTATAATAGCAACAACTGATGAAATACTATATGCTAAGTATTTTGTAATCATTTAAAATAATATTAACAGTAGCTACTATGTATTATGTGCCAGACATGGTAGTAAGAATTTACCTGTATTATCTCATTTGGTCCTCACAACATCTCTATGAGGCTGGTTTTTATTTTTCCGGTTTCCTAGAGAATGAAACTGATACTCAGCCCAGTGATCAGACTCTCCCTAAGTCCCACCAACCTTGGTGGCAGAGCCAGGACCAGAACTCAGACTGCTGACATTTAGGCCCAGTTGCCACGACTCCCTGAGTAACAGAAACTCCTGGAAAGTTGCAGAGGTGCCCTTGCATGGCATATTCTGAAGACTTCCCTGGGAGAGAAGCCTTGTCTCTCCAAGCACAAAGAACGACTAGAATCAAAATTCCATGTGCATCCTAATTTCTGTGCATAATATTTTAAATGACAAATCAGGCTGCGATTAGAAAATCCCTAACCCAAATCCAAGCCATATGCAAACAAGCTGTGGTCGGCATCCACACGGGGGTCAGCTCAGGGAGCCAAGCCTCAGTGGGAGGGTCTCTAAACTGAGGGTCCCTGGGGAATGCAGCCTAAGGGACTAGAGGCAGGCGCCTGATTTCTCTGCCAACTGCCTGCAATTACAGCAATTCTCTCTGTGCTGCAGACTCCAGGGGAAGAGTCATCTGTCGTTTGGTTAAACTGATTAGGAATCACTTTCTCCGTTTCAGAGTCATTCCTGAATCTCGGCAGCGTGCAGAGTTGCTGCCTAGGCTTCCAAACCAACACGGATCTCAACTATTCCAGAATCATCCCAGATGCCCTTGGCGGCCTGGGGATTTTCGTTTCTGCCCTTTTCCCTTCTTGCCAGGTTTGTTCATAACGTATTTCCTGGGTAGCAGCAGTGTCTCCGTTCAGACCTCACCTGGGGGTGGTTCGGAAAACATAGTTCAGATGCCTCTCCCCAGTCCCAATCAGGGGTCGAGTGTCCTTTTGGAGCTTGAGATGGGGCATCCTGCCCCACATGCTGGCCCTGGCCAGAAAAGCGTAAAGCTTTCTCTACTGTGCCCAGCTCTGGGACACCCACGGGGTGCTCCTCAGCATCCCTTTCCTGGAAGTTTCTCATCTTTGTTGATGTATTAGTCACATTTTTATCTCATAACAAATAACTCCAAATCTCAGTGGCTTGTCACAACACACATTTATTTCTAAATTTATAGGCCAACAGGTCAACTTCGGCTCTGCTGACCTAGAATGTGTTCAAGTGGACCAGGCTGGACCCAGGTCTCTTCCACACGTCCCACTCTGGGGCCCAGGCTGAAGGTACAGTGGCTGCCGGGAGCACGCTCTGTCCAGAGCGTATCACAGGGGCACCAGAAGGCAGAAGAGAAACAGCGCTGCATCCTAGGGTTGTAGCACAAACTGGTACGCCGCCATGCCACCTGCGTTCCACTGGCCAACGCAGGTCATCCGACCCAGTTCACCATCCATGGGGCAGAGAAATATGCTCCACCCATTGCGGTTGCAGGAACTGCAAAGTCACAGGATGAGAGGCGTGGATGTGTCGTTCTAACACAGGAAGGGAGTAAAAAATCAGAGCAACAAGACGGTAACATTTGAGTTCGCACTGTGACACCCATGAGGAATGTCTGCAGTAGGATAACCAGCACACTGAGCTGGCTGAGCACTGAGGCTCTTAATGTCCATGCACATCTGGAGTGGCCTTGGGAAAGGGGGCTGGGGCTGTGGGTCCTTCCAGAGAGCATGTGTGGAGCCCACTGTGACGTGACCTTGAGGCCTCGCTGGAACCATTGTCACAGCCGGGATGGGAGGAAGCCTTGGAAACATGAAAACAATAAAATAACTTGAACACCTGCCTCACAGGACCAGGACGCAAGGCCGTTACCCAAGGATCTTGACTTGTCTTGGGTTGTCCCAGTCTTCTAGGAGGCAGGCTCGTGGCCCTCGTCACCCAAAGCTGGAACCTCGCTGAGAGCAGAAAGGATTCCCCTGGCTCAGGCGCACACGGTGCACAGCCCAGCCCCTGCAGGAGTTGCCAGACACCCCAGGGTCGGGCTCAGAGATGCTCCATGCCAGCCTGGAAGGGCACATGCAGGGTATCTCATCGGATCCCCAGTCTGCAGATGGGGAAACCGAGGCCTGAGAAAGGAAAGCAGCATAGCAAGTCAGTGGGAGGGCTCCCTGTCTCCCTGTCTCCCACCTCGTTGCCTTCTCCAGCACCCTGGTCACCTGAGGATCCGCATGACCTCGCATCACCCAGTCCCCCACTGCCCTGCCCCCACCCTGACTTGGGTTCTTCAAGAATCCTGGCAGAGGCAGCTGGGCCAGCTGGGCCATTTCTACTTGAGAGGAATGGTATTTTCCCAGGGAGGACAAGTTGGTGACAGAACCAGGGACAGGAGCTAGGCCAAGAAAGCCGAGGCCTTCACAAGGCCAGGCTGGGCGAGCAGAGAAGCATCTGGGTTTCAGCATCCAATTAGCACCCTCTGTCCTCAGAGGCGCTGCCTGCGCAGCAGCTGAGCAGCTGGGAGGGAGCGGCCGGCCGGTCAGTTGGCGAATGAGCACTAATTGGGTGTCAGGCACGCCAGGCCCCACGGCTCCCCTCGCCTCCCCACCACGCTCTCCAAGACCACCGCGGAGAGCCCAGGGGCGGAAGGCGGCTAATTGGTCCGGCCTGCCCGGCAAGCCCTTTCTCCACTGATGCCCTGTCACTCAGCTTCCTTTGTCTTCCGTTTCAAGGGCTCGGGAAAAATTGCCCACGTCCGCCGAGAAGTTTGCTGTAAACCTCGGGCTGGGAGGGGAGCTTATTTTAAAAGAGGCTCTCAGCAGACACACTCTGGCGCATTTCCCGCCGTGGCCCCCGTGGTCCCGACTGCGGAAAACCGTGGGGACAAGCCTCCCACACACTCCTTCACACTCCTGCTCGTCCGTATTTTTAGACGAGAGCTTCCAAGTCACCCAAAAGCTGAGGAAATGCTTTTTGTTGCCTTTTGCCTGCTGGCATCACTGTTCACTTAGGGAGGAAAGAAAACTATTAATACGACTTAATTTTTCTGACACTTTAACCAGAAAAAACCGCACTTACCCTGGGGGAAGCAGGCGTGGGCTTGAACACGTGTGCAGACACAAACGCACAGATGTCGATGACCCTTGGTTCACATGCACCTGACACACGTCATGTTGAACTTAGAGAAGTGATGAAGGCTCAGATTTATTTAACAGGTGTGGCTGAGATGGCATTTAGAGATATGAACCTATCCAACCTCCGTTTGTCGGCTCCTGTATTTTCCCTGCTCACGCCCCACCCCAGGGAGATGGTCGGCACCCTGCTCCTTGCCTCAGGGGAGAGAGGCAGCTGGGTGAAACCCAGAAGTGGCCTGCAAATCCCTCTGGCTTTTGTCTTCCAAAAGGCTGAGCCCTTTGGGGAAGGGGCTTTCTCAGACCTTGACAGGTGTCTTGGCCAGAAGCAGGGGACAGCTGAGCTTCACTCTCCCTTCGCTCCTCAGAGGACCAGACAGAAATCCCCCCAGCTGGGAGCAGGGAGGAGAGACGGACAGAAGGGGGCAGAGCAGACTTGTTCGAGGGGGGGTGGTCACCAGGCAGATGTGAACAGCCCACAAATTGTTTCCACCTCCAGCATGACCCAGAGGCAGCAGAAAGCCACTAGGCCACATAGGAAGCCATAGAAGAAGGTGCTGTGGGGATCCATGACCAGGGCAAGAGGCTATTCCTCCACCTCCCTCCCTCTGCCTAATAGCCCAGAACAGCAGCTCTTCCCTGCAAAGAAAGACTGAGGTTAATTTCCACCCCTGAAGCTCTGTGAAATGAGGGTTCAGAGTCAAAAATTCAATTTAATAATAGAAAACAATTGTTACAGTAATATGCCTTACACATGTGAATGTGTGGAAACAACCATCTGTGGCCCTAAGACATTTTTATATCCCCTTCAGAGACAGGCCTCCCTCGACCACCCTAGGGTCCTCCCCCTCCGTTCAGTCTCTAGCCTCTTAGCCTGCCCTTTCTCCATAACAGTCACCGTTATCTGACGTTGCATTGTATGTCTAAGTGTTTGTTTAGTCTTTGTCCTTCCTCATGATGGCAGGGATGTTGTTTGCTTGTTCACTGTTATACCTATGCCAAGAAGAGGGTCTAGCACACAGCAGTCTCAGTATCTAGGGCTAGGCATTGAAAGAATGAGCACATTGTGTGCTCAATGGTGACACCTGCTGGCAAAGGGGATATTGCAGCCCAGCTCTATTCAACATTGTCACTGCTTAACCAAAAGGAGGAGGAAACACTTTTCTAGGTACTGTAAGTGATGGAGTTTGGAAACTCCAGGCATAGGGAAAATTTTTCTGGATTTAAAACACAGACAAGAGAAAGCCTGGGAATGGGGTAGAAGAGGGGTGGGAGCAGAGCATGGGTCTAGTGAAGAAAAGGGAAACTTAGGATGGGGCCTTTGACCTCCATAGTATAGCCATGAAGCTTCACATTCTGTAGAGCAATTACTATCCTTCAGTTTAATCCTCCCATTCTTCCTCTTTTATTTTAATTTACTTCCCTCAAAAATTTTTTAATTTAAGCACCATGCAGAGAAAGAGAAGGTAAGGAGAAAAAATATTTGCAAGAGAAGTACACGGCCCACTACAGAGGAGCTTAAGGTCAGACAGCTGCAAAGTGTTTTCCCACATATTTACTTATTGGATCTCCCTGCAACCTGTCCAGGTAGGGCAGGTAGGGCAGTAATCACAAGTCCCATTTTGTAGATGAGGAAACTGGAGGTCCTTGAAGAAAGTGACTTGTCCAAGATCCCCCATAAGGAATCCTGGCAGGGTCAGGATTCACACCAAGCCTTCTCTGGCCTTACACCTCATGGTGTCTAATTTAGAGGTCTCAGCCATGGAGGAGCAAACATGTCCACTGGGGAGATGGGGCATGCAGCTAGGGAACAAACAGTAGACCAGAGCACCAGGATCCACAGGGCTCTGGAAGCCCAGAGGCAGGGGGTCTAACCCCACCCCCTGTAAAAGTTTTCACTACAGTTATCTTCCCACAAACAATGCCACTTTGTGACTGGAACTTTGATAAAGTGGGAACTCTGACATCCTTCAGCAGGGTCAGAAAGCCAGGTCCTCTCCATCAGGGCATCCACACCCTGATCTTTGTAAGAGGAAACTGCTGACTGCACCCCTGGGAATGTTTGCCCAATTCACTATCAAACTGCTTGCAATTATCAAACTGTGCTCCCTCGAGGTGACCTTTAGCTGGGGAACAGCTATATTTAGAGAAAACCAGCCCTTTGTAATTACCCCCACTCAGATTACTTAAAGGTCGGCTGCAGATGTGACAGTTTGATCCGTGGGAAGGGCTGTTTCCAGGATCCCTGGATAATTATTCAAACCGACAATAATTAGCAAACATTTTCTGCAAATGAATCCGTCCCTGTTGTTCAGCCCCAGAAGGAAGCCCAGAAGCCTCACCAGGCCAGCGTTGCCCCTTGCTGTGATTTGAATGTGTCCCTCAAAAGTTCATGTGTTGGAATCTTAGTTGTCATCTTAACAGTATTAAGAGGTGGGCGTCTAAGAGGAGATTAGGCCAGAGGGCTCCACCCTCATGAAAGGATTAATGCCCTTAACTACTTGTCTTGGGAGTAGGTTCCTGATAAAAAAAAAAAAAAATGAGCTCAGCCAGATTTTTTTTCTCTCCAGCTCACCTGCTCTTACCCTCTCACTTTCTGCCTGAGATGACCTTCACCAGATTCTGCCACCATGCTCTTGGACTTCCCAGCCTCCAGAACAGTGAGCCAAATAAGCTATTCTTTGTAAATCACCCCATCTGCAGTATTCTATTACAGCAGCAGAAAACAGACTCTGGCATCTCTTCTAGATATAACAACAATCCTCTCATGTTTAGCCCTTTACAGATTACAAAGAATTTCATATCTTGCCTCCCTCCTCACATGAGTGTTGTAAGATACACGTTCCTACTTTACAGATGAGAAAATAGGCTCAGAGGGGTTAAGTGGATTTGCCCAGAGTCACAGAGTCGAACCAAGACTCAAACCCAGGTCTCCTGGCTCCAAATCTCTTGCTTTTTCCTAGGAAAATCACTCACTCAGAAAATATTTATGGAGTGCCTACTATGTGCCTGGCCTTACAGTGGGCTGTAGAAAGGAAAGAAAGACCTCAAGATTGTCCCTGGCATTCAAAAATTCAAGATTATTAGAGGAGAAAAGGGGTGCAAGAAAGACATGAACCATTGGAACCCTGGAGGCAACGGCATCTCTAGTGAGTGTCTATTCATAAACTCCTCATGTATGAACAACTTTGGACATCAGAAGTTAATAGTCGATTTATTTGAAGATATTAAGGAGATTTTGGGTGCAAATTAACCCAGGACAATGGAGAGATTAGGAGAGAAGAAATGCATAAAAATGGAGTCAGCCGGTATTGGCAATTAGCACATTTAAAGTCACTAAGTAATGAAATGGTACATGTCACCCCATCCCAATGTGAAGGGGGATTGGGGCTATGAATGACATTTTCTCAAGCCTAATTTTCTTCATTTTAAAAGATCCTCCAGAGCCCCAGGGCTTTCAAGAAAGCCCTGGAAGGGCAGCTTGGGCAAGGGTGAGCTTAAGGCTCCACTTTCCCTTCACCCAGAAGCTATATTTATATCTGATTTACATTTTGAGTTTCCATTAAATAAAGTAGTTCATTATTTTAAATAATATAAACACTATTGGTTTATAGACTTACTCATGGTGGTTTAAGATAATTATAAAGTGTCATGATTATTGACTTCATAATTTCTTATTTAAAGTGCAAAAAATAAAAGATAGTCATCAATAATATTTTTTTAAAAAATTTCATCTCAACTGACTGGCCAACCATTAGATTCTAACAGGATGAAATAATGATTAAAAATTAATATTAATATTAACAGTTGACCTCTATTTAGAGCTTACTAAATGTCAGAGACTTTTCAAAGTCTAACTTTAGAGGAATTAATTCATTTCCCCACAACCCCGTGAGCTGGGTACTGTGGGGACTGTCACCATCTCCATTTCACAGGTGAAGTCAGCGAGGCACAGAGTCTTCACAACAGGTGACTCACACAGGGTCACGCACTAAGGTTAAGCAGCATCATCTGAGTGGAGGAGGGTGGGTGGACCTGCAGAGAAACAGCAGACAACAAGGAAACAGAAGGAGGAGTCCTGGTCAATGCCACACTCCATCTCAGTTGGCAGAGTGGCAAGGCCACCAAATCAATAGAAAGTAGGACACCTCTCGTAGCCCATTGTGACCCCCCTGGGGAGTTGAGTTTGAGAAGCGTGGCAGGTACGGGTATATCAAGTGGCTTCTGAGTCTCCTTCTAATTCAAAGATCCTGTAGTTTCCAGGATGTGCCTTTGGAGATGAAAGGTCCTTTGAACAGCCCAGGCTGTGAGCACACAGGGCACCACTGAGCATCGCGGTGGCCGCAGCTTCATTGCAATTGAACCTCCACCGGGAAGAAGTGAGTACCTCGAGCAAATGTGAGTTTGAGCTTTGCTTATGCTAGGGGAGAGAGGAGGAGGAGAAGGAAAAAAATGGCCAAGTCTTAATAAACTCTCAGGATAAATTCCACCATGAAGACATTGTGTAACTCTTTAGGGAAGATTTTTATCTGACCTTACGAAGCACAAATTTATCTACAAACGACATTTATTTTCCTATTTCTTACAGCAACCCCAGGATTCTACTCATCAGCGAGAGTCTCTGAAGACCTGCCCTGGCTGCACGGCTTCAGCCAGCGATCTTTACCCAGCAGCCTGTGGGTCAGACACTAAGAGAGGCTCTGGGGATGCAGCCGAGAAAGAAAGTCATACCACACCCAGTCTCAGTCTGCCTTGTCCCATACTGTAGCCACTAGCCACGTGTGGCTATTTAAATGTACATTTTAATTAATTAAAGTTAAATAAAATTAACAATTCAGTTCCTCCTTCACATAAGCCACATCTCAAGCACTCAACACAAGGACAGCGTTGTGTCCCCACAGGATGGTGCAGATATAGTAACAGAATATTCCATCAATGCAGGAGGTTGTATTGGAAGGTGCCAGTAGATGAAGCAATGTACTGAGGGGAGGGAAGCCTGCTTCAGTGACTAGCTGTTCTGTATAGCAATAGTTGCCTATGTTTTAAAATATTTGATAAATCTGGGATTTTTAACCAATCCATACTGGCTCAGCTCAGGTGAGTCTAAAAGAGTGAGATACAGTAATTCTTAGATTCATTTGGATACCATGAGGTTGGTAGAAGAAGAGATTTTTCAGGGGGGCATAATGTATGGCCACAACCAGACGGCAACCTGCACATCTGAGCCCGTACTGCAGTACATGTACACAGGGACTCACATGTAACCTACACACGCACACGCACATGCACACACACTGCTGAAAATACACACTTAGTTGCACACACAATTACACAAACACAGGCACACACACACCCTCACACATATGTGGTTTTATATGCAATCCTATCCAGTTCTTGCAGATACATACACACACACACATAGAGTGGTTTTGCATTCCTGCATTGCTGCTGGGTTGTCACACATGATTGAGTTGGCTACAGTTAAGTTCTGTGGCTTTTTGCTATCCTGATATAATGCAGAAACAGATGGGCCAATTTTTCTTGCATTTTCCAGATTCAAGATAAATGCTCGTGAGCTCCACGGTAACCCTGTCCTTGGGACCCACCCATCCATTCCCTGTTCAGCAAACATTGATCGAGGACCCCTAGACATTGACGGAATCACAGACGAGGTCTGGTAACTAAACCGCACAAATTCCTCCATGAGCATGCGACTCAGCCCGAGGAGGGGGTGTCATCCCATGGGACGGAGCCAGTAGTCCCTTGCCTGGGGCCGACCATGCAAACAGTGGCCCATCACCCACCCTCCTCCAGGTGTCCACACCAAGGAGAGGGGCCGTGGTTGAACTGGGGAGGGGAGAGGGGATTAAATCTCTAGGTTAACCACATGGTGTGAATTGGGGATGTTCAGAGGCTGAAAAATCTGCCAGCCTCGACCCACGTCCCCCTTTCTCTCACCTGCATCGCCAACCTCCCTCTCGTGCCCAGCACTTGCCATCGGCACAACATATTCAAATCCTCCCATTTTAACACACAGCTCACTTTACATCACAGCCCCCTCCCCAACTTTCAGCTATTGTCTAGATCCTCTCAGCCGCAGCAAAACTCTTCCAGAGAGCTGTCTACACCCACCGCCTTCACTTCCTCATCCCGACTGATTCTCTAACCCACCACAATACGGACCTCCGACTGCCCCCCTCCCCTCCACAGGTCTGCTCTCCCAGAGTCACCAGTGGCCACCACCCTGTCCACACCCTGCCAAATCTGACAGTCACCCTTCGTTCCCTGACTTAGCAGACCACCATGCTACGCTTTGCGTGGCTGGTCTGTCCCTTCCAATCTAAAACTCCACCAGGTGTCAAGGACCACAGGGGACACTGACACGCCTGAGCCTCAGGTGCTGCTGTCAGGGGACCTGTGGCTTCACTCCCTTCTGGTATGATGGTTTATGGTGCCATAAACACCCTTGATTAAGAGAAAATCGTGTCATCCAACAAGGAGGGGTCCAGCAAGCCCTCTAGACCCCAAAATTTACCCTCGCCCTCCTGGCCCATTGAGTCAAGAACATTGGAAGAAATAACCAATGGATTCAGGGAGGGTAGATAAGGTCTGTGGTCTCATAGATCCTTGCTCTGGGCTGCATTATGTCCTCCAAAAAGATATGCTGAAGCCCTAGAACACCAGTACCTCAGAGCATGACCTCTACTTGCAAAGAGGACGGTTGCAGACGTAAGTAGGTACGATGAGGTCATGCTGGAGTAGAAGGGCTCTTAGTCCACTATGGCGGGTGTCCGTGTAGGATGTGAAGACACACAAGGAGAGGACATGTGTGACGATGCAGGCAAATATCAAAGCTGTGCGGCTGCAAGCCAAGGATGGCCAGCAACACTGGAAGTTGAGAGAAAAGCACAGAACAGACGCCCCCCTAGAGCCTTAGGAGAGCGTGGCCCTGCCAGTGCCTGGATTCCGGACTTCTAGCCTCCCGACCGTGAGACAATACACTTGTGTTGTTAGAAGCCACCCGGTTGTGGTCTTTGTGACGGCAGCCCTAGCAAACCATTGCAACGCCATCCTGCTCTCCTACAGAACACAGGCAACGCGTGAGCTTCAGTCAGTCAGACCTGGGTCCGAGTCCCGGCTCCAGAGTGACCCTGAACATGTCAGCTCCTTAGTCCTCCGAAGCCCAGTCTCCTCACCGACATCGCGGGGTTACTGCCTGGAATTGACAGGTCACGTGTGTGTGTAATTGCACCAGCCTTTGACTAGGAAATAAGGTCATGTTGATTTCTAATGACCAAAATATGGTGGCTCCAGGCCCTACCAGCTCAACTAATGGAAATTTATCTCCCCAAAGCATCCCGCAAATTTTTTCTAGGAGTTTCCAAAGAGTTCCCACAAAACCAGCCCTTCTTCCTCTCCCACCCCAGTTTCCCCAGCACATCCCCCGCCCCACCTCCAGGAAGCCACCTAGAGACTCGGGGAGCCCAGGAAGTGCCATCAGCAGCGCCTCCAGCTGGCAGCTCCTTTCTGGTCTGGCTCAGAAGCTCCACCCTCCGTCGCCCTTTCTGGGGCAGCCTGTGAGCGAGGTGGGGGCTCAAAGGCCTGAATATTCCCACCAGATGTGGACACCTGAGAACAAAGCCCCTTCAAAGCCCCCCACGAGGTTGGCCGAGCTGCATGGGGCTCACATGGCAGTCCAGCTTCTCTCACCACCCAGTCCTGCTCCCGTGCCCTTCGCAGGTATGGATCCCTAGTGACACCTGTGCCCTCAAGCCTCGGCCTCTGCTGCTGGGATGCCACCTGCACTGTCCATCGTAAGGGGCCTTTGTGCCCACAGGGCTGCCCCTGGACCTTTCCAAAGCCCCCCACTGTCAGGGAGAGGCTCCTCCTCCAAAGCAGCTTTGCTTTGCCCCAAGTCTCAGAGTCCCTGGGATTCCTGCCCATTTCTGTCCATCATTCCTTGCCCAAAATCTTACCAAGTGTCTCATGAAAGAGCTCTGCCCATCCTGCCCTTGTCCCCCTGGCCGTAATGCCCAAACCCAGGCCACACGGGGGGCCGGATGGGAAACAACGAACATCTTCCACACCGGCTTCCTCCCCAGCACACACTGTGCCCCCCTTGCTATAAAACAAAAGCTGCCATGCAAATCAGTGGTTAGGAACTGGACCCCGAGTGGGAGGGAGGAGGGACGAGAGGTGCTGGGGAGGAGCAGGAGCCGGCCCTATTCTGCATGCATGTAAAACACCTAGCCCTGTGCCTGGTCCGCAGCAAGTGTCCAATAAATGATAGCTATTATCATCATTATTGCTATTATGAACCATGAAGCTATCACCAGTAGTTGGTCTGCTGGCAGCGGGAGGCAGTTCGGGCTGGGCTGCTCTCTGCTCCAGATCACTAACCCAAGCTAAGTGGTGGTAATTACGACTTTGAGGAATACTGAACAGTGCCAAGTTCCAGAAAGGCCACAGCCATGAGTCAAGAGGCCTCTGGCTCGGCTCCGGGCTTCAAGGCTGAGCAGGGATTTGCACAGTTGGCCATGTGGCAAAGTGACAGCAGTACAGAGACCTCACAGGGAGACTGTTCCTCCTGGCACCCAGGACAGGAGAGCCCCTTGTGTACACACAATGGGGAGGGGTCCAACATGCAAAAGGACCACAGGGTTCCACATCTGGCATGGTGACCCGACCCAGCCACCTGGGCCCTGAGGAAGCCCTTCTGTGGCTCATTAAAGGCCTCTGTGTGGGCCTTGCTCCATAGAGAGCCACAGATCTCTGTGCAGCCTGGTCAGGCCCTGGCCCGGGGCTGCATTGTGCTGCCAATTACACCGCCAGGGAAAGCACCATTGCCCGGCAAGGCCGCTCTGGAGTTGCTCAGGGCTGTCTGGTAGGGTTATAGGAAGTTCAGCTGCATGTGCAGCTTGGGGCCCAAGGAGTTGGAGACTTTCTCTTTAGAAAAATTGGTTCCCCCCAGGCCCCTAAACTTTGCCTTATCCTTAACAGCCAGTGGACAAGCAGGCAGGCAGGCCCAGCAAAGTCTCAGCTACTGAGAGGGTAGCTAAAATGGTGTCTAGCCAGGGCTTTTGTCTTTCCTGCAGTTCCCTATGCCTCTTTTCTTATCCTCAGGTGACATTCCCAGGTGCAACAGGACAGGACTAGGCAGGGCAGGGGCCCAGTGGTGAGCTTCAGGACACCCAGCACCTGGCCTCTGTTTCTCGCCTGTTCATTGATCATCAGCTCCCTCCAGCTGGGCTCCTATCTGGGATTCCTCCTGGCCAGGGGACCTGAACCCTGCAGAATGCCTTGTTCAGAGTGTGGTGTGAGCTTCCACTGCCTCATGAGGGAGCAATGGGGCCTTTTGTGCCAGCTTCCATGTTCAGTTTCTCCCCAGCAATTCTATGCCCTTGAGATCCTGGTGCACTGAACCCCCTTGCTTCTCCTGCCTGCAAGATTTTGGCACCTGCTGCTCCTTCTCCCTGGAAGGTCCTTCTCGCCTGCCCACCTGGGAACTCCCAGGCATTGGTGAAAGCCCATCTGAAGAGTTGGCTCCTCTTTGTAACTCTTCCTGGCCTCGCTCGCTCACCCCACTCTACCCCCTATCCCCACCAATGCCTGCTGACTTAATCATCCCCACCCCTGACCGCCAGTGATTTAATCACTTCTGTCCTGGAGCATCGTCCTAACACTTCCATCTCCCCTCCCAGCTGCTCCACAGTGGGGACTGTGACCCTTCCCTCTCTGTCCCCTGGAATCTGGCAATTGGAAGGCATTGCTCAGTGCACACTGCAATGATGTAAAATAAATTCAGTGGGGAGGGAAGGACAGATGTGAGGTGGGAGAAGAACTCAGAAGAAACTGGAAAAAAAGGCAGAGAGAAAAAAAGAGGGGAGAAGAAAAAAGAGAGAAGAAGTGAGGGAAAGAGCTGGAGAGACAGGGAAGAGGGGAGGGGAGTGGATGTTCATGGACCCGGCCCTCTCATACCTTCCACAGGAAGCTTTTTGTGCCGTGCTGCTCCTGAAGACCTTAGAACCCCTGCCTTGGAAGACAGGTACCAGTAAGGACCACAGGCAGGAGCTCCATAAAGATGTACCTGGAGAAGGAGCTGTTGGTGTCAAGGGGCCCCTAGGACAAGCCTGGGGTAACTCACATGCCAGGTTCCAGCAAAACCCCCAGGTAAGAGCTCCACTCATCCCTCGAGCCCTGCTCTGCGTTTTCCGGTCTGCTCTCTCTTGGCCCTGGCCCTGACCCTTGAACAAGCACTCTTCTGGCCTTCAAAAGCATCCTGCCTTTCTTTTATTCTCTAGCCTGCATTAAAATCCCATGGAACATTCTCTCAGTTCTGGCTCCCTCCCTTATTCCCCAGTCATTGCCAATCTTAGGATATAAAAATTGTAAATGTGGCTATAATGTAAATGATTTCAAACTGGTTCCTAAGTCATTGTTCCCTATACTGTCTCCGTGCACTTAAGTGAGTCTCATATCTTATTTTCAGACAGTGGCATAGGAAAGTGTGACCTGAGCCAGGACCTTCTTTATAAAATATGAGCTAGATGGAAAAATCAAGTGCTTTTATATTTACTCGTAAGTTTTTAGAGCCACATTTCTCCAATGAGTTACCTATCTGTGCCAGGTCAGCGGGGCTAAAGGAGTTATGACATGTGCGTAGACCTTGCCCCTTGGTTCACAGTTCTGGTCCTTTAGCTGGATGCTGGGAGTGGCCCCACACTCACAGACCCACACGCTTTGAAAATCTGTACCCTCTGACAGTTGACAACTTGCATCTGAGTATATGCCCAGTAGAATCTCCCAGAGCTGGATCTTGTTCCCCTGACCCACACCTAGGCCAGCAGGGGCTTAGCAAATGCCTACTGAATCGATGAATGAATGAAGAAACAAATGGAGGAGTGAATGGATGAATGAGGGATGAGAAACACCACCAGACAGAGTGTCTCTGCAGAAAAGACAGATTCTAGGAGAAATTAGAAGAAGGAAGCAAGCAGATGAGCCTACATCAGAGGAGGGCCAGAAGGAAGGGTACCTGAGACCATGGGAGACTCCACGGGAGGAAGTTGCGGAGCAGAACTGGAAGCAGAGACCTCCCGAGCAGCCTGGAGACCAGCAGCAAGGGTAGGTGGAGCATTTAACTCTCCCCTCCCTTGCATCTCGGACTGCTGGTGGGCTCCCCAGCGATTGGAGAGACTTACAGACATGAGCTCAGAGACAGCCACTGCCAGTGAGCGGTAAGCCTGTAGCGGATGCGGCACCAGGCTCCCAACTCCCTCGGGGCACCTACGTGTGCACAGACCCGAGCTGTGTGGCAGGCACCAGATCGCACCATTCTCCCCTCCCCCATCCCTATCTGCGCCTGGCAGAGGCCCAGGAGAAGCCGCAGAGTTGGGGAGGGTGGAAAGAAGAGAGGCTTGCTCCAGACAGCAGGCCTCAGACAGCCCCACCCCCACATGCAGACTTTCTGACTGAGCAGGGGCCATTCCAGCCCCTCCCTGACAGCTTTTCCCGGAAGCAGAGAACAGAAATTTGACCCCTGCTAACAGCATTGGTGGTGCCTGAGGACAGGCTTACCCAACCCAGCTCTGGCCAGACTCACTCCCAGACCAGCCCTCACTGAGGTGGAGAATAAGGACACACCTGGAAGTGCCAGGGCCCCACCGACCACCTGAGGCACTAGAGTGCCTCTCCAGAGGAACAAGAACTGGATACAAGACCCCAAAGCACCAGTGTAGCCTGTTCCTCTGGGCAAGTGCCACCTACTGAAAGGGAGGACATTCTGCACACCCTTTTCACGGCACCTACTGACTCATCATACAAGGTGTGGTCAAATCTCACCCACAAACACCACCTACCAGCTCAGAGACTAAACAGGGTGTGCCAATACCCAAACAAAAACCTAAAGACAAGAAGCAACAACTGATCCAGATGGAAAGAAATTAGTGAAGGAACTCCAAAAATATGAAGAACCAACTGAAACCACCCCCCACAAAGAGGAGCACCAGCCCCTTAGAAATGGACACCAACCAAAATCAGGCACCCAAAATGACAGAAGAAGAATTTCGAATGTGGATCATAAGAAAATTTAACGACCCGCAAGAACAACTGGATAACCAACACAAAGAAAACACAAAAAGACTTCAAGACCTGGAACAAATATTCACTAAAGAAATTGAAACAATGAAGAAAAGTTTAACCGAACTCCTGGAAATGAAGAATCAATTCAGGGAACTACAAAACACAGTGGAAAGCCTCAAAAACAGGGCAGATCAAACAGAAGAAAGAATCTCAGAGATTGAAGATAACACCTTCCAATTAAATAAATCAGTCACAGAGATAGAGCAGAGAAACAAGAGAAAAGAGCAAAGCCTATAAGAGATGTGGGATTATGTGAAGAAACCTAATGTGAGGGTCATAGGGTTACCAGAAGAGGAAGAAGAAAACACTCAAGGGTTGGACAAGCTATTTGAAGATATAATAGAGGAAAATTTCCCAGGCCTTGCTAAAAATCTCCAGATACTAATTCAAGAAGCTCAAAGGACCCTTGAGAGATTCAATGCAAACAGGAAGACCTCATAACATGCAGTCATCAGACTGACCAAAATATCAACTAAAGAGGCCCTTCTAAGAGCTGTAAAATGAAAGAAGCAAGTAACATACAAAGGAAAGCCAATCCAAATAACGCCAGACTTCTCTACTGAAACTTTACAAGCAAGGAGAGACAGGGGCCCCATTCTCACTCTTCTGAAACAGAACAATGCCCAGCCTAGAATCTTATTCCCTGCAAAACTAAGTTTTGTATATGAAGGAGAAATCAAGACATTCTCAGATAAGCAAAGACTGAGGGAATTCACCATGACAAGACCAGCCCTTCCAGAAGTACTCAAAACAGTGTTACCCAGGGATCAGGACAATAAACACTTATGAATGTAAATCTACTCAAAGCTAAAGATCAAAGTCCAGATACCACAATGTCTCGAGAGAGAAAACAAAGCAACAAAGTTCAACCCAACATAATGAACAGAAATCTGCCCCACCTATCAGTTATCTTGATACATGTGAATGGCTTGAACTCCCCACTCAAGAGACATAGGCTGGCGGAATGGATTAAAAAAACACAAGCCAAGTACCTGCTGCCTTCAGAAAACACTTCTAACCTGCAATGATGCAGTTAAACTAAAGGTAAAGGGGTGGAGAACAATATTTCAAGCAAACGGAAGCCAAAAGAAAGCTGGCGTGGTGGTGCTGATTACAGATAACTTAGTTTTTAATTCTACAAAAGTAATAGAAGACAAAGAAGGTCGCTATATAATGGTGAAGGGTACAATTCAACAAGAAGACATAACAATTCTAAATATATATGCACCCAACCTTGATGCACCCTGATTCATAGAGCAAATTCTACTTGATCTAAACAAATGGATAAACAACAACACCATAATAGTCGGAGACTTTAACACCCCACTGACAGCACAGGAGAGATTCTCCAAACAGAAAATCAACAAAGAAGTAATGGACTTAAACAGAACTCTAGAACAAATGGGCCTGACTGACATTTACAGGACATTCTACCCCAAAACCACTGAATATATGTTCTTCTCATCAGCTCATGGGTCATTCTCTAAGACTGACCATATCCTAGGACACAAATCACTTCTCAAGCAATTTTAAAAAATAGTAATTTAAAAAAATAGTAATTAAATTTTAGTAATTTAATTACTAAAAAAATAGTAATTAAAAAAAATAGTAACATCTTTTTAGACCACAACAGAATAAATGTAGAAATCAATCCTAACAGGAGTTCCCGTTTCTACACAAAGTCATGGAAACTAAACAACCTTCTGCTCAATGATCACTTCATAAATGAGGAAATCAAGATGGAAATCAAAAGATTCTTTGAACTAAATGACAAAGGTGACACAAGTTGCCAAAACCTACGGGACACAGCTAAAGCAGTCCTGAGGTGAAAGTTTATTTCCATAAATGGCTATACCCAAAGTTGAAAAGATTACAAATATACGACTTAATGAATCATCCCAAAGAGCTGGAAAAAGAAGAACAGACCAACCCCAAACCCAGCAGAAGAAGTGAAATCATTAAGATCACATCAGAACTTAACGAAATTGACAACAGAGAAACTATATGGAAGATTAATAAAACAAAAAGTTGGTTCTTTGAAAAAATAAACAAAATTGGCACACCATTGGCTAGACTAATGAAAAGCAGAAAAGAAAAACTCTAATAAGCTCCATTAGGAACAATAAAGGAGAAATTACAACTGATGTCATGGAGATACAAGATATAAGTTATGAATACTACAAAAACCTCTATGCACACAAACTGGAAAATGTGGAGGAAATGGACAATTTCTTAGAAACACACAACCTCCCTAGGCTCAACCAGGAAGAAATACAATTCCTGAACAGACCAATATCAAGTACTGAAATTGAAACAGCAATAAAAAACCTTCCTAAAAAGAAAAGTCCTG